>VNJY01003610.1:0-14493 GCA_008042715.1 Drosophila bocki
TTAAAAACTGCTATTTCAGTGATCGGCCAAAACGAGCTGCATATGTGAAAAATATCAATAAAACATAAAAATAGAGCAAATCTAACGGAATTTTTTCTCGATTCTTATCTTTATGTTCCATTTTACAAAAACAATGTGCAATAGATCAGCTTGCAAAAAGGAATATGAACAAAAAAACGTTTTGAAGTTGTTCCTCTGTCGCACTGCTATTTCAGTGAACACAGCTGTATATTCCCTGCAAAAGAGATGGGTATATTGCGCAGGAAAGAGACAGGGCTATATATTTATTTATTTTTAGATCATAATGTGCGTCGTCAGCGGTGATTTTTGTTCTTTTTTCGAAAACAATATCTATTCTTAGTCGCTGCTTGTGCGTTAATACCATATTTTTGTAAATACATACTAACATACATTCCCCCGCTGATGTTGAAAAGTGGCAGACATAAATTTTATAAAAATTGACCAAATGCCATCGAAAAAAAAAAAAAAAAAAAAAAACAGCCAACAAGCCTCAAGGTAAGACGTGGAGTCGGGGGACAGGAGGTGGTGATGGCCCACAAACCAAATTATTGGGTAAGCGCGTCCGCTCCTCAACACAAAGGCACATGTAACAGGTACAGTGCGGTTCGAAAATTAATGGTCTTTCCTGATTGTCAAGGGTCTGCATAGGGAAATTTGTTTTTAATAAATGAAAGAGTTTAATAAAATATAAAGTCATTAATTTAAAAATGTACTTTTTTTTTATGGAATATTTGGAAACTTTAAAGATATTATATAGAATAGACAGAAAACCTAGATACCCAATTTTTTTTTAATTAACAGAAGTGCGACTTGCTGTCTAAATAAAAAGTAAAATTGACCTTTCTATAAATTATTTATAATAAAGTAAATATTTATTATAACTTCAAGGATATCCAAAAAATAGACAAGTAACCCCTTTATTCCAGAATTTTTACTCACTGAGTAAGAAAAAAAAAATAGAATAAAAAATAAAATAAAATAAAGTTGATCCTCCTAATAATTATTTATAACAAATTAAATATTTATAATAGTTTTTAGGTTATATTAAAAAAAAAAAAAAATAATAGAAAGATAACCCCTGCCTTACCCTTTTACAATAATAAAAATTGTAAAAAAAGTTTACCTTTCTAATAAATTATTAAATCATAAAATCAAGTCTCTGTGGCAAGTTCAATTTAAAAAAACCCTGTTTTTTTTTTTAAATAGAACGTCTATTTTTGAAATGTTTCCACTGTGAAACTTATTTATTACCTCCACCTAATTATATCACAAATATATTTGGAAGAAGGCCAATAATTGCAAGGCCTCTAGTATAAATCAATTAACTAATTTAAAGAAACACACGCAAATACGTCAGGATGTGTCCTTTACAAAAGAGAGAGAAAAATATATAACATATTTCTTAATAGTTAACCCAACCACATTAGTCACCTTACAGTACCGAAACGCAGCGTGCAGATAAAACGTCAAGATCTCTTTGTTATGCAGTTTATATTTTATACATAGATATATATTTATATATATTTTTTGTGTTGGTTTTTCGTCTCACATGTAACTGATAACGCTGGGGTACAATTATGTTAAAAAGTAATTACAATTGATTTAGAGCGGGCTCTGCCGAAATATACATATATATATATGTATATATATATATATATATACTGAACATGCATGTATACATGCGTCTGTACATCGTAACTTTAGCTTTAATGTTTAACCTTTATATATAATATATTTTTAATTTTTATTTAGCTTTAGTTGAACTTTTACTTTATTGTGTTTTTTTGTTTAGTTTTCTTCGTGTTTTCTGTTTTTTCTTTTCTCTCTTTCGATTTGTGTTCTTTTCAAGTTTTGGATTTTGTGTGTTCTGGTTTTTTTTTTTTCGTTTACTGGGACATAAACGTCGAGGAGGCATCAATCTTCATCTTAAGGAAAACATTTTCTATATCAATAATAATAATATTAGGTAATAAAAAAAAAAAAATAAACAATTACATACACATGTAGCGTAATATTAGAGGTTCGAGGGTTCGAGGATTCGGGATTCGCGGGGACCTTAGGGTGATAGTTTTAGGGAGAAATGCAAAGAAACGCAATCACAATGAAACATTCGACGGTTTACTGGTTTACTCCAGTTTCATCGCCAGGCCTGGCGGCGGCGACGCCTCCAGCTGCTCAAGAAACAGCTCCTCCAGCGGCCGGTCGCTGATGATGCGGAAGAAGAACAGGTTATCCAGACACTTCAAGCTGATTGAACGCAGCGCCGGCAGGCGCAACAGCAGCTGGGCAAAGCGTCCATCGTCACCGGGATGCTCCAGTCGGCAGTGCTCATCCAGGCAGGCATACACCTTCTCCCGGCACATCTCAATCTCCGCCCGGTTCTTGATGCCGCGTATATCCGGATTGTACAGTATGATCGCCTTCAAACAGGCCAACTCGCGCCGATCCAGATTCAAACGCTTCATCTTCACGCTCAGCTCGGACAGGATGCGATCAAAGATCGCCGATACGCCGGCCTTGATTGCGCTATTGCGATGGTACGAGAAGCTCTGGTTGAGAAACAGCTGCTGCGGCTGCTGCACCGGTGATCGTCGCTCGAACGAACCGTCATGTCCCAGGCCACCGCCACCTCCACCGCCGCCGCCGCTGCCCATGGTGTCATCCAGCGACACAATGCTGCACCAGGCAACGTTTGCGATCAGCAGCTCATTCCAGGCGGCCTTCAGCAGTATGACCTGATCGTCCAGCGGCACCTGGGCAAAGTGCGGCATCATGCGCGCATATTCGACCATCTGATAGAGCTGCTTATTGACCACCTGGCACAGGGCGGACACGGCGCCCTTGTAATCCGGCTGCACGGTGGAATTGGGTCCGACGCGTAGAAAGGACAACGCACGATCGCCGCTCATCGCCTCCGCTCGCTGTTCGGCATCCAGCAGACGTTCGATGGAAAAGTCACGGGACACACTGTTGGTCATAAAGTCATCGGAGCCATTGCCGCTGCCCAGGCCGCCGGATCCACCGCCTCCCAGGCCACCGCCACCGCCACCGCCACCACCAGTGCTTGAGCCACCAACAGAGCCGGGTCCACTGCTGCCACCGCCACCGCCGCCGCCTCCACCGCCGCTGGCACTAAGTCGTCCCGCTGAATTCCGGGCACCACGTTGACGCTCCTCCTGCACTGCCTCGCGCTTCATGCCGCAGGTGAGGCACTTTTGGTAGCGACAATACTGGCAGCGATTCCTTTGACGCTTGTCAATGATGCAGTTGCGATTCTCCCGGCATGCGTATGTGAGATCCTTGCGCACCGTACGCTTGAAGAAGCCCTTGCAGCCCTCACAGCTATAGACGCCATAGTGTTTGCCACTCGCCCGATCTCCGCAGATGGAGCACAAGTGTTTGGAGCCGCTCAGCGGATGATTCGGCGGATATTGCTGCTGGACGGCGGCAGCGGCTGCGGCAGCTGCAGCGGCGGCGGCAGCCGCAGCAGAATTGGGTGCCTGTGACATCTGCGAATCCGTGTTGCCGGAATTATTGCCCGTGGGCAGTACATGGACCATGGACATGGCCTGCATGAAGGGAACGGGACTCTCGGCCTTTGGCGAGAAGCTGCTGTTATTGCTGTCGTTCAGCTGCGAAATATCCGGCTTGACCTCCTCCTTGATGTGCCCCAGCCGGAAGCTGGCGTCCTGGTCGCAGTTGTCCATCCTCGCGAGAGCAGGCGTCGTTGTTTGAGTCTACCTCCTCCTCGTTCCTGGTTTCTCTTTTTGCACGCCTCTTCTCGCTCTTCTCAGCTCTCTCCTTGTCGCGCGTTCGCTTGCTTTTGCCGCCGCTCTCTCGGTTTCACTTTGCCAATTGCCAACGCCAACGCCACCGTGTCCGTCCGTCCGTCCGCTTCTCCGCTCTTGCGCCCCCGTTGCGTCCCAGTGAATGGAGCTGCTGCTGTCCGCTTTGGTTGCAGTTTTGCTTGATTTTCCCTTCGCCGTGCAGCCCTTGCCGCATTTATATAATCCCACGCTGCAGTGGTGGGGCGCACTTTGCTGCGCGCTGGCAAACAATTGCGCCTTTTTAGCAACAAACAAAGAAACAAAGAATGCCAGACTTTCTGACTAATGTGGATTGATTAAACCTTTTTTTCGCGTCGACATTTTTTCTCAACAAAGGCGAACTCACCATCACCATGCTGGTGGTGAGCGTGGCGGCGGCTGGCACAAGTGCGTGACACAGCAACCTGTGTCACGAGTCACGAAGGGCTTTAGTTCAATTAATTTACAGGATTTTGGGATTTCTTATGCTAGATTTGTTTTTACAAGTTTAAAAAATACACACATTTTACATGAATTTTAATAATTAATATGTATTGGTTTAGAAGCAGTCTTAAAAATTAGTTTGTTTTTGACTATATGAAACAAGTTTTTTTTTCAGAGTTTTAATTATTATTTAATATATTTATTTTTCTATTTTAAACTTTCTTTTAAGACTTTTCTTTAAATAAATACCCAGCGCCATCAGTTCGTGAGTCACGATAAACGCACATCTCTTATTCACCAGAGTTGCCATCCTGCCCGCCCACACAAACCTCAAACCAAAGAGAGCCGAGTCTGTGGCCCATTAACCAATAGGAGAATGTTAACCAAATCAATCTTAGCATGAATATGAATCAATTATAGATGGATATCAATCAATCAATCAATAAGTCAAGCCAAAACACGAAGAGCCAGCGCAAGCGACAGCCCTGGCAGCCCGGCAGCGCCATTGCACTTTTCACCTCACTCACATGCAACCCTGCGTCTGTCTGGCTCCTCCCCCGCTCCCCCTCCCTCTTTGAAAACACTGCAAATAAATTTGCGCCGCCGCTGCAGCGAAAGCGGGGGAGGAGGGGAGGGGAAATGCGAAATGGAGGCGACAATGGAAATGCGAATGTGCAACCTCGACCCTAATGCAGTGGCGTCTGCCAGAAGACCCGGCGGAATCGAACCAATAACTGAGCCTATGGCTCCCACATAAAGACTGCAGCGAAACCGAATAATGCGAAATGCAACTGTAAATGCAAAATAACACTTACTTGCAGCAAGTGGCGTTCGACGCCGACGGCTGTGTTTACTACGTTTATCACTGGCGGCCACACACTCACACACTGTCATAGACACACAACGGACACACGCACGGGCGGCTTTAAAACGTTGCAAACTTTTTAGTAATTGTAATTAAGTCCATTTTTGCAAAGAGACGCGGTAATTGGCGTATTTTATCCTTGTTATGAATTCTCACCAGTGTGACCGCCCTGGACAGATTGAAATACACCATTTATCTCTCAAAAATATACTAAAATATACTATTTCGCTTTTTTAATCGATTGCAAAATCGAATAAAATAATCGAGATTCGCAGCGGTGCTTGTGTTGCCAGACATGGTGAGTTTATTTATTTAAAATTGCCCGCGTCAAATGCACTGTAAATGGCAAAATGTAATGCGAATTTTAATTTTAATTTTTAATTTAAATTTAATTAAAGAAAAAAACTTTAAATGCTCTTTTATTAGGTAAATAGTTATGGTTTCTATGTGGGATATATGTATTATTTCTGCTATTGTTCGTTCACCTCTAAGGTTTGCCTTCTCAGCCTTCTTTGTCTTGTTTAGCTTTAGCTTATTATTTATCTTGGGATTCATTTTACAGCCTATTTGTTTAGTTTTCAGTCGGAATCTGAATCGGATTCCGACTCAGCCAGCCTACACTTGAGCTTTGAATTGCGCAGGGTTAGCGCACCAATGCACTCGTTGAGATACTCGATCTCCTGCTGGTAAAGATCCTTTTCGTATAACAGATTTTCAAACTCCCGCATAATTCCAGTGCTGCTGCTGCTGCTGCTGCTGTTGATGCTACTATTGTGGCCGCTGCTGTTGCTGTTGCTGCTGCTGTTACTGTTTCTAGTGCTGCTGCTGCTGCTGGAGGCACTGTTAGTGGGGCTGTTGCTGCTGCTGTTATCTTGGCTCAGATTCCGCCCACTGCCGCCCCCGCCGCCTGCCGCTCCATCCTGCTCAAAGCTCAGATAAAGCTGGAAGTAGGCGGCATCCTCAGAGCGGCAAATGGGACATGTCCTTGATCTGGAAAGCAAAAGCACAGGGGCTTTAATCTCAGCGGAACTTTGTGGAAGTATTAACCGATCTTGGTTTAACGATTTTCTCTATATATAATTTTATATATTTATATTTTATATTTTATTTTACATTTATATTTTTTGTTTTTTTGTTTTGCTTTAGTAATTGAGGCAAAAGGAGTCATTTCCGACCCCATAAACCATATATATTCTTGATCAGCATCAACAGGCGCGTATTTTAAGACATTATTGGGGGAAAAAAATATTTTTAAATTTTTTTCAAATTTTTATAAGGGGTTATATCGTTAAAAAGTTCAAAAATGATCCAAAATTTAGATTTCTTAAAAAAATAAATTAAGTAAGCAGATTTGTAAACCTACAAAAAATAAGCAAAGAAAATCTTTCCGAATTGAATTTGATGCTTTTTTGGCCAAGTTATGCAATTTTTAAATTTTGATTTGTCTTAAAAAATAATAAATTAGTATTGATTTAAATAAAGCGAATATAATTTAGGGTTTCTTGACACAGTTTGATGGCCTTCACTATTTAAATTTATATATATTTATATTTTTATTTTCTTATCACTATTTTTCTAGTTATATATATATTTTTTGTTGCAAACTTTATTTTTTAACAGCAGTTTTTTGTTTTGTTTTGGAAACACTCACTGATCCCGCCAGCGAAAAAGGCACTCCTCGTGGAAGGCATGCCCGCAGCTGCCGGCGTGTATGTTGTCCGAGTTGCGATACCGTTCCGCACAGATCGTGCAGATCACATTGTTGTTGCTCATTTTTTTGCTTGGATTCCGGCTATAATTCGATTTGATTTGTTTTAATTCGATTCGAACTGCCCGGCGCCGTGTTACTGCTCGACCGGTGGCGTTGCACTGACTGCAGCGAGCTGGCGAGGCGATAAGCTCCCTGGCGATAAGTCCCACCCACCTACCTTCGTGCGATGCCGCCCCCCACAAAGAGGAGAGGAGAGCGGCGAAGGCGAACGTGAGCCGGGCAATTGGGTCAGCGATGGACTACGCCCAGCAGAGTATCGTTAGTTTTTCCGATATATGTATATTCGGAATATTTCCATTGAAATTCAATTTGATAAACAAAATATTAACTTAATCAATACACAAGAAAAAAAATAGAAAAAGGTTAATTTTATGCACTTAAAAAATATACTTTTTAGTATATTTCAATTATTTTAAAATTTTCTAGTCATTTTTTAAATTTAATACGCGTTTTTTTAAATTAAAAAAATATTTTTTTTTTTATTTTAGGCTTACAGAAAAATAATTTAATTTTTAAAAAATTAACAATCTATTTTTAAGTTTAATAAAGTCTTTTTAAATTGAAAAAATAATATAATTTAAAAAATAGGCAAGTGTTGTGGGGCAAATGTTGCCAAGAAAATGATGATAGACAAATGTTGATTGGCAAATGTTGCTGGGCACGGGCTGCTAGGCAAATGTTGCTGGGAACATGCTGCTAAGAAAATATTGCCAGGCAAATAGCCTCTTTTCTCCTGTTTCAAACAATTATTAGCTTTAATTTTTTAATTCCTGGAATAAAAAATAAAAAATATTCACCTGCAACCAGATCTAGTCATAATAATAATACTATATATATATATTATAGAGGTTTTATTAAAATGAAAATCGAAGTTTCAACTGCCCCAAAGACCCTTCAAGGTCAAGCTCAGCTTACACATTAAGTTGATTTCTTATCCCATTCCCCCCCCCCCCCACTATAAACAAATACTTAAATAACTCATATCAAGTGTAAATTCGCAAGATAGCAACCGGAATCCCAGTTCCAATCCAATCTTAAACAAAACCCCAGCCCCATAAACGTTCCCCGAAATCCGGCGACTTTTCAAGAACAACAACTAAGAGCGAAAATTGGATGGTAATAAATTACAGTGTGTTTATTTTGATATAATATGTAAACATTGATGTTTATATTCATATTCGATTGCGTTTTGTCGTCTTGTGTCGAATGGAGTGCACTTGGTACTAACAATAGGTACATTTACAAAGGCCTACGTTGGAATGGAATGTTTTATGCTAAAAGAATTCAAAGACTCTGGTTTCAAAATATGTGTAATTGTAGTGGTTTTTAGCATATATCAAGTTTTTGGGGTTAATACTAAGCGTGGGCGATCATAAATATCTACAAAATAAAATAAGTTCTACAAAGTTCTCAAGATTGAAGAAGGGTTTAGTCAAAGGATCAAGAGGGAAAAATATTAAACAAATATTTAAAAAAAAAAACAAAATCTAAAATAAAGTAAGTTAAAGAATATTTCAAAATTTGTGTATCATTACAAAGAAAAACTATCTAAACTATGGCACAATTTCAGTGACTATTCTATGGAAGATATTGGACTATATAGAAGAGTTATATCTACGAAGAAATCCCGATGGGTAAATGTAATGTAATATAATGTTTATGTTTATGTTTATAACGAAGATTGGTTTTCTTTTTTGGGAATTTTTTTAAAGCATTTCGTTAGTCTTTTGGGAATTTCATCTTGGCCATGAGCTTGGAGCCGGCCTCGGATGTGCTTGCATCACCTTCCGGTGCAACATTACTCTTATTACGTTCGGAATAGGATTGGTTTCTCTTCGGACTGTCCACGTTCATGTAAATGGGCGGTGTCACCGCCACCACCGGCTGCTGTTTCACTGATCCCGCCGCTGCTGCTGCTGTTGCTGTTCCCGCTGTTCCCGCTGTACCTTTTGCTGTATTCATGGACAAAGGATGTGTTCGGACGGATAGCGTAAGTAGCGGCAGCGGTGGGGGTGGTGCTGGCGTCTGCGGTGCCAATGAGTATACTGGTGGTGTCGTGGGCGTCGTTGGCATCTCCTCCTCCTCCAGTATTATATCGTCCCCCACCATTGTGATGCGTCGTATTCCCGCTGACACGGTCCCAGCTCCGGGTCGATAGATGGAGCTGCTGATCCCCGGACTCCCGCTGCTGCTGCTGCTGCTGTTGAAGCCGCTGTTGGTGTAGGAGTGATTGTTCTTCTTGAGTGGCAATCGATTGTTGTTGGATGCCGGTGTTGCTGTGAGCACTGAGGGTGGCGGCGGTGGTGTAACGCATGCCGGCGGCAGCGGCAATGGCAGGTTGGACTTGCTGATCAAGTCCGGTCCGCGGGACATTAGCTCCAAGGCCTGGACGGGCTGTGGCTGTTGTGGGTTCGTTGCCGTTGGCGTTCCCGTTGCCGTTCCTGATCCCGACATCTGGGAGACAATGGTGCGGCTGTGGTTGTTGCTCAACCCGGTATCTTTCCATTTCTCTGAAACGAAGAATGACCGTGACTTAGTGCTGGTAGTTCCAAGAGATCCATGTGGATTACACGTACCTGCAGCGCTGCTAGCGCCATTGGTCTTTCCAAAGGGCAGCAGGAGACGTGCCGGCTGGCAAAAGACCACCGTCTTGTAGGCCTTGCGATATTGCTTGTTCATAATCACATAAATTATGGGATTAATGCAGGCGGAGAGATACAGCAGAATGTAACTGCAAATGTGTAGACTGGGATGCTCCACATCCTTGTCGGCCACCTTGACAATGGTAATGGGCAGATAACACACAACAAATGATAGGAATATGGCCAAAACCATTTTGGTGATGCGCCACTCGTTGCGCTTGGCCCGCACTTCGCGCTGATCCTTGATCCTGGTGGTCTGCTGCTGTTTGCCTGAGGGTGCCGTCTCTGGGACATCTGTGGAGTAGCTGCTGCTGCTGTCCGTGGACATGCGATTGCCATTATCAACGCCGCCGCCTCCAGATGCTCCTGCTCCCGTACCCGAACCCGTTACAGTTCCCGATCCCGTCAAGGGTGCCGGCCTCAGGTTATTCGGTATCGAGTTCTGCTTGGTAGCATGCTGCTTCAGCCGCTGCTCCGACTTGTGAACCACCCAAAAGATCTTGGCATAACAGGCAATGATCACCAGGCAGGGTATCACAAAGGCCGTTATAAAAAGCGTTGTCTTGCTGCTGTGGCCATGATCATCGGTCATAATGGAGCATGTCTGCAGGCGGGCATCGTAGCCGAAGCGACCCCATTCACCCAGCAAGGTGGGCAATTGCATGCCGTAGGAGAAGAGCCAGCAGGCGGCGATCATTACGGCGATCCAGTGGCTCTTGTAGATCCTCGCATAGCAGCCATGATGGGTGATCATCACGTACCGATTGATCGTGATCATGGCAATGCACAGCAGGGAAACACCAATATTCCCGTACTGAATGAAGGGTATCAGGCGACAGAGTACGGGGCCATGACGCCAGGTGCCCTGAACGAAACGTAGACCCTGGAAGGGCAGCACCAAGGCGCAGAAAAGCAGATCGGCTATGCAGAGGCTTAAGCGGGAGTTGGACTCGGGGATTAGACTCTGGAAGATCCAAGATCAAAGGCTTTCTCTACTTACCTAATAATAAAGGCGGCGGCCACATTGCGCACCTTGGGACACTTGAGCAGGGCCCAAACAGTCAGCAGGTTGCCACAGATGCCCACGATCATGATCAAGAAGGTCATCACAGCTGCAAAGGTCAACAGGGACTGCGAGAAGCTGGAAATAATTGGGATGAAAGATGATTAAGTTCAAGAGAAATAGCTAAATAATTTCTAAATATTTTTCCCAGGATCTTATCTTGTTTTTATATACCATATTTAAACTAAACTTTATTAAAATCCTTATCTTTCTGCCTTATTTTCAGCAATATTTATATTAAAAACTTCACTACATCTCCTTTCTTTTGTCGCTTTTCTAACGACTTGAGCTGAAATCTGTTCTGGGTGTGAGTACTGCTACTTATTAAAGATCTTGCGACCCTTGGCACCCCATTTGGCCCTGTGGCTATCACCATATCGTACTCGCAGTAGTTGGCTTCCGCTGGCTCAAGAATCCCACAAGAATCAGCCGTCTTTGTCAGTCTTGGTGGGCAATGGAGCGCGTAATATTAACGATCTCTTATCGGACCTCTCCAGGCCCGGGGTCTATAATTACCCAGCGGCCGCTGATAGCTTCAAACCATTGCACGACTCACTTGGCACCCACTTGGCACATCGTCAACACCAGAGCAGAATCCCATCCAAGAGCCCCTTCCCTTACTCACCCGCCCTCGTCTGTTGGCGAAGCCATCGTGGTTGTCGTCGTCAATGCCTCCAAGGGGGGATAGCCATCGCCTAGGTCAACCGTAGACTCGTCACTCATTCTGCTGCTGTAAGGAAAAAAAAGGAAAATGGGTGAAAGGAGCACTGAATTAGGAGAATAAGGCAGGGTAATCCCTAAGAAGATTTCATGAGCTGTTTATTAATGATTCATTTTTTATTTCCTGAAATAAAACTCTGGTTGCTATTTATAAAGCAAAGTCCTAAGAGTTCTCTTTTTTTCATAATTATGTTTGAGGTTTACATTCATCTTGAGAGGGGACAAACGCACTTGAGAACGTTATCAATGTTGACAAAATCACAACCATCAAGGTTATCAGCTTGGTAAGCAAATATTTGGTTGAGTTGTTGAATCGTTCATTTCCCGTTGCTTGAGATCAATAAACTAATAGAGCTCTTTAGTCTCTTTCCAATTAAAGTTTAATAGTTAAAGATGTCTAACAATGAGTCACTTTTGGGAAATCAGTTTAGGTTTTAACAATATCTATAGATCATTTCTTGATTACTTTCTGATCCTGACCACAGTCACTGATCACTGATCCCAGATTTATGCCATCACCAAAAACTGAGCTCTAAAGGGAGTTTCTATACCCTTTGAGATCTGTCTTCTTAGCTTTCCCAGCTTCACTATGAGTCACGTTTTCTTCCCTTCAAAAACATAAAAACAAAATCATAAAGATCGCCACCTATTGAGAGCTTCACTACCTTTAGGCTTTAGCGATCTCTCTCACTCTCTATATTGATATTTTTATCAAATTCTTCGCGGTTCTTTTTCTGCTTGTTAATTCACTTGATCTTGATATTGATATTGATATTGATCCTGTCCAATTATCGATCACCAAAAACTGAAGCACTGAACACCGATCGCCAGGGCCGACAATTGCCAACTGGCGGTGGAAGTGGCACTCGAGTGGATGAGGCATGTTTCTCCAAACTGGCGCTGACTGCATTTTGCGCCGACGCAACAATACAAGTAACCCGCAACTTGACACTCTCGTTGTTGCCCCTTTTGCCCAGTTGGTAACCCACCCGGAATTGGGGCGTGGCACCCTAGCGGCTACTTCGGGACTATGATAAATTAGTGTCAATTAAATAATTTAAAGAGGTCACACACTCGTCTCAGTCTTCTGTAGTTTTATGTTCTATCTGTATTTGTATCTGTAAATGTATCTGTATCTCAGGGTAGCTTCGGCAGCACCTCCTGCAGCCAGAGCACTTGGGGTGCAAAGATCAGCGTCGAACCTTAATTAATTGAGTGACTGTTTCACTCGGTTTTCTTATTTTGCAGAGACTTACGTACGTCTCTGGGGCGTCTCTGTGATCTGCTCTTCGCTCGAGTGGCCGCTAATCGAGGCAAGTGATGAGTTCTACACGGCGAGGAAAAAGAGGAGTTTCCATATTTCTATTTATAAGAATTTTTGACTGGCGAGGATCGCCCGTTAGATAGTTTCGACTTTGAAGTTTTATTTTATTTATATTAAAAAAGAAACCTTTTTTAATTATGTAATTTCAAGGCTTTTTTTTATATTTTATAAAGCAACAAACACTGACCAAAAGCATTTTAGTCTAAAAATGATATACATAAAAATATTGTTTACTTAAATTTTATTTTTATTTTATTCTTAAAATTAAATTCATAAAATTTTTTTTTTGTAAATTTTCTTTTCCCTGTTTTTTTGAGTTACATAGCTCATTTGTTTTCGGTGTACTCCTATACACCCTCAACTACTTTCTTTAAATCTTCCTCTACCTCTTCCTCTCACTCTTCCCTTTCCCTATTCCTATTCCCTTCTACCTTCCTTAGGTCATGGCTGAATTCTTTATGTTGGCCCACGGGGCGTATACGCAATCTGTCTGGGTTCGAATATATATTTGGTTATCTTATCAGTAGCTGTGTGTTGCGCTTACCTCTAGTCGCTGTAGTTTTTCTAGTTTGTTTTTTTTTTTGTATTTGGCAATCCTACCGATCGTAGCGTTGCTCTCTCACACTCTCTCTCTCTGCCTTCGTCCTCTCTCCTGTCGATTTTGCACGTGTGTATGGGTGCGTATGCGCGTTATCAGTTAGTGAGTGAGTTAGAGAGAGAGAAGTGGGGATTGGAAATCGCTTGTTTATTTATTTGCTGCTCACGTAATCAAAACTAGTGCAGCTGCGATCTCTTTTGCTCCCCTTTTCGCATTAACTTGAGTCGAGTTGTATTTTTTTTTTTATGTTTTCTCTACTCCAACTTCGTTTGCTCTCAGGTAGAGAAGCGGTCGAGCGAAGTGAGTGAGTAATGCTGTGTGAGCAATGTAAACAGTTTACGGCATTCGGCATTCATTTGCTGGCTCTTGATGTTTTTGCTGTTTTTGTTGTTGCTGGGGACGCTCCACTGTTGTGATTATTGTTGTTGTTGTTGTTATTATAACTGCTGGTGATTCAAAAGCCGCCCTGACTTTCATGACTAATGCCTTTAAAGCAACGAGCGGGATCAGGTAGAAAATAAAAGGGTTACAGGTTGCCACTCAGCAGCACTTGGCATTATCACAAACAAACAACAAAAAAATAAGTGAACAAAAAAATAAAAACAAAAAGGGAATGCAAAAAAGAAAAGCTCACACAAACACACGCGAGAGTATTGCCTAACGGGCCTCAAATATCACTCGAGCGGAAAAGAAAATCGATGCCAATCGGAGTTATTATTGTTATTACTAATATTACTGATATTCTTGGCGACACTCCGAAGTGTTTGAAAGTAACGTACTAACTGCGGATCGGAACGGATCGGATCGAGTGCAGTTCGTCGTCCGGGTACGAGTGCGAGTGTACGATATTGCTATAGCCAGTTGACAAATAGGAACCTCCACCTCTCACTCGTACTCTCACTCTCACTCGCCATCTCGGTCTCCTAACTGTCTCTGCTCTGCCGGCCTCTCTGAGGTTAGCAGACATGGGCGGGCGCAAATTGCTTGATCAGGGGGGGTCTACGCATCAATAAGTAATAAGTAATTATTAATTATTATAAATATTTAAAAACTTAATTTAATTAAATAAATATATTTTTTTAATTTAATAAAATTATTATTTAATATTATATGTAATTTATTTCAGTTAATTGACTTACCCCTTACTTAGCCATCCCCCTTAAACTCCGGCCCTGTGTGGCCCCCATGAATTGACGCTCTCAACCATGCTCTCTCACACTCCCCCCCCCCCCCCCCCCC
>VNJY01003610.1:14504-114323 GCA_008042715.1 Drosophila bocki
CACACACACTCTCCTGGTCATTGTAGCTCCACGCCGGCCGGGGACAGTGCGACAGACAGGGACAGAGACACCGAGGGCCATCTGGTGGCGATCATTTAGAGAGCATGGGTGCGGGTGTGGGTGTGTTAGAGCAGTGCGTACGACGCGATCCCCTCAATGATTGCCGATATATCCATCGCAGCGACAGCTACTTTTCTTTTTTATCACAATGTGCAATGCCAGCGGCAGCGGCAAATACTGATAAGGGGCGGCATGTCCGCGTGTCAGCATGTCTGCATTCTAATGTTTACACAATTGGACATTCGACATCGATCGTTTCCAATCCGATTCGACGCCGGTACACTTAAAGAAATCTATGAAACCAAGAAGATAAATATAATATATAAATAATTTAAATTTATAAAAATATCTATAACAATTCATTTAAGGCATGCATATATTTAAATAATAAATAAATAAAAATAAATAATTTATAATTTAAAGAATATGAGACTCGTTTAATTATTTATAATTTAAAGCATAAAATAACTAAAGATAAAATTGTATATATACTTTTTCCCCCAGTGCCGATATCGAACTGAAGACGTAGCGATTTGTTTGCACTCGCCTTTTGTTTGTGTTTGCTGCGGATTGTGCTAAGAACACGCTAGTTTATGGTTTATGGCTATCTAAATATACGCCCGAGTGTGTGCGTATAAGTGCGCCCGAGAAGTTTACATTACCCGGAATCACGGGGATCATGGATCCGGGGTCCGGACGGGGGTGAACGACGAGAACCTCGATTGGCATTCGATTCGTATCCCACAATTACATTCACAAAAGCAAATGGGGGAAGTTTTAGTTTCCACTTTAGTGGCCATTCCGCAAGAATTTCCATAATACAATAACAGACGGAAAAGTAGGAGTATAAAAATTGTATTTAAAATATAAAATAATAAGTTTGTTACCTAAGAACTTTGTATAAATATAAATAAATATATCCTTAATATTTTTTAAGATTTTTTACATTGTAAAAGAAATCAACTATTTAGGATTACTCTATCAGCATAAGTATTTCTATTTATTAAAGGTTTGTATTTAATATAATAAATAATATTTAATATTATAAATATTACTTAAATATTTTAAACTAATATTAAATTTAAAAAATCCCAGTTTATTTAAAAGCTAACCCGAATCCATGTAATAAAATATTAAAATAAACATAAAATTACACAAAAACCCCTGTGTGTCAAGTGGTGATTGATGATCTTTCTCAATAATTCTGATGTTATAAGTAAACCCATATCTTAAATTACAAGCAAGAAACCCTGATATAAACTAAAATCGAATGCGATATGGCGCTAGCAGCCCGACTCCAGTTGTTTGTTTTCCCCGTACTGAACACTGGACACGATCGGAACTCTCTGTTGTATATGGTCTGTGTAGTCTGGTGCAATTCCGGGACGGGACCCGGGGACCCAGTGGCCTGCATGAAAAACAAACAGCAAGTTCGAATTGCCAAAGAGTTTTCCCTTTAATTCTTAGTCTCCGAATTACTTTTTCTTTTTTTCTATTTTACAAAATGCTATAGTCTTAATTTCCCAGCACAGACGACCCGCACTTTGACCCTCCTCTAGATGGAAAATGGACATAAAGTTGATTAATTGAGAGAGTCTCGGGCATCTAAATTTTGTTAAAGGGGTTATGGGGGTGAGGAAATTGAGGAAAAACCCGAAGGGGGGAAAATGCCTCACGACTATGCCTTTTATTTTACGCATAGAATCGAAATCGTTAGCATATAGTATTTATTCACTATAATCTCGCGTGCGTTTCTCTTTTCTTTTATATTTTTTATACATTTTTTGTTGTTGTTGTTGTTACTACGAGTAGATCCCATTTATTATCCAGAGGAAACTACACACACACACACACGCGAGGAATCGAAAAAGTTTTCAGTTTCGAAAATACGCAAAGAACGGAATCCCGGAATCAGGGCTACAAAAGATATAATATAAATTTGGAATCTATATAGTTAGGAACTGGTTTTGATTTTAAAATTAAAATATAATCTTTGAAAAAAAAAAACAATTAGTGAGCTTCAGGCGCGTGTTTCTATATAGTTACATTTTTCTAAAATTCTTAAAATTACAATTAGTTTTGAAATAATATTTTAAAGTATTTTATATATCATAAAAAGATAAACCTTGTTTTTAAAATTCTTAAATTTTTTTTATAGTCCTAAAATAAAATTAAAAACTAAATTTGTAAATATAGAGTTTTCAAAAACTTAGCTTTGAAAGGTTTGTAAAATGTTTTTAAAAAAAGAAAAGCATCCCTGGTACGAGTATTTGGAATTTTTTTGTAGAAGAAAAACAGCAACAATGCGATCCATCAGAATATCGGACGCTCTAGAAAATTGGGAGAGAGGAAAACCTGGGGAGGCTGGAGGTAAGGAAAAAAAAACAAAAACCGATTCCGAATCCCAAAATCCGAAACGTTAACGAATGGAGCCCAACCGAACCGAAGAATAGGAACAATGTAAACATTGCGCCCATTCCACGGGCAAATTACCAAATTACCAAATTACCCGATGATGAAGTCAATTGTTGTATACAATAAAAATTTGTTCAGCCATTGTTGTTGTTGTTGTTCTTTTGGTTGGGGTTGTTGTTGTAGTGGCTGCCACTGTATTGTTTTCCTTTTCCAAAAGTTTTTCTAGTTCGCTGCTGCTTGTGTAGTTTTTTTCGGGCTATTTTCTGGATTTTATTTTTTTGTTTTTTTCGATTTCTTTTTTTTTTTTTCAATATTTTGTACGCTCGGCTGGCTTCCCGCTTTTCCTCACTTTTTGTTATTGTTGTTGTTGTTTTTTTTTGGGTGGCTATGTGGCTGCTAAGAATTCAGTTTTTAGTACAAATTCAGCAAAGGAACGAGCAACGCGCACGCTTCTTCCCTGCACCGACCGACCGACCGACCTGACCCGACGCCACCGCTACCATGTTCCCGCCCAGCAGCAGCAGCATTAGCAGCATCAGCAGTAGTCCGCAGACGCAGCAGCCAGAGATAATGCCAATGCTACAACCAAATCTGGAGCTAAATCCCATGGATATTGAACGCATGTCACCGGAACTGGACAGTGATGGACGTCAGGTGCTCTTCGAGGGCTATTCGGATGAGCTGCTGACCATCGCCTGGATGGCCTGCATTGTCTTCATCATTGTGGGCGTTCCAGGCAACCTGCTGACCATCATTGCTCTCTCACGTGGCCGTCAAACCCGCAATTCTACGGCCATTTTTATTATAAATTTATCCTGCTCCGATTTGCTTTTCGGTTGCTTCAACCTGCCCCTGGCCGCCTCCACATTCATGGAGCGTGCCTGGACGCACAGCGATCTGTTGTGCCGCCTTTTCCCCATGCTTCGGTATGGCCTGCTGGCCGTATCCCTGCTCTCCGTGTCGCTGATCACCATCAATCGGTATATCATCATAGCCCATCCCAGGCAGTATCCCAGGTAGGTTTCCACCTCCACTTGACCATATTTCAGCAGAAAACCCACACTCGGTAGGAACGATTGTTGTTTCGGAATTTAGACAAACATTTCGGGATTTGAATTCGCATTCGCCTCTTGTGTTTATAACAAAAAAAAAAGAAAGAAATGTGTGTGTGGGTTCGAGTGTATATTGTGTGTGGAAAATGGGTTTTGTTTTATGGGTATAGTATACATATGTATGTGGATACATAGTTGGTGTTTAGTTGGTGTTTAGTTGGTGTTTAGTTGGTATATAGACCAGCACACGCACCTAATAGAAATAGAAAACATAATCAATTTTGAAATACTATTTTAAGGGGGAGGTCAATGAACCTGAAAAGTTGGGGTATGAAGTATTATTTTATATTTATATATTTATAATATATTTTAAAGTAAAAAAAAAAACAAATTATCCAAAGACTTATCCCTCACTTTCTTCCCTCCCTTTTCTTCCCTTAGAATTTACCAGAGACGCTATCTGGCCCTGATGGTGGCCGGCACCTGGGTGACCACATTCTCAATCATGATACCCACCTGGCGCGGAGTCTGGGGCTGCTTTGGCCTGGACGTCAGCATCGGTTCCTGTTCCATTCTGCACGATCGCTACGGAAGATCGCCCAAGGAGTTCCTCTTCATAGCTGCCTTCATGGTGCCCTGCATCTGTATTGTGATCTGCTATGCACGGATTTTTCTGCTGGTGCGCAAGGCGGCCATACGGGCTGGAACTGCCGGCAAGGCCAATCTCAGCGAGGTGACGCCCAGCTCAGCGGTGCCAACCAGCCAGCCCATGCCCCGAGCCAAGCCGGAGAAGGCTAGCACATCCAGTGGCGAGGGACAACAGCAGCAGCAGGAGCCTGGAAGACCCTTTGTGGTGGCAGAGCATTTGGCCTATATAGATGACAATGCCTCTGCGGACAGCCTGCCCATCTCCTACAGCATACGGCGACGGGAGCAGGAGGAGCAACAGCATTCCCCAGTGGATGCCAATGTGGTGCTCAAGGAGAAGGAAAAGGAACGGGAGCGTGACCAGGAGAAGATCAGCCTGGGACGCAGTCAAACCCAACTGGAGCTGGCCAAGAACTCCGGGTAAGTGGAGCTACAAACTCTTCTTAAATTATATACAATTTTTATTTCCGATATTTCCAGAAAGAATCCCCATCCCATTACCACCTCCCTGCGCACCTCCTTCACCCGCTTTAGTCCCAGGAAATCGCTGTATGCCTCCATGGGCAATACCTCCAATGCATCCTCCATTTATCCGGGCCGAATGAGTGCCAAGGATCGGCGTTTACTCAAGATGATCCTGGTGATCTTTGTGTGGTTTGTGATTTGTTATTTGCCCATAACGGTAACCAAGATCTGGAAGTCAGCCACGGAGGTGCATTGGTTTAATATCGCTGGCTATCTGCTCATCTACCTGACCACCTGCATTAATCCCTTGATTTATGTGTTGATGAGCTCAGAGTATAGGCGGGCTTATTGGAATCTTTTGCGTTGCCATGGCTCTGGGGATGCTCATCAGCAGGAGCAGCGGCATCAGCAGCAGCAGCAGCAACAGCAGCAGCGGAAACGGAAGCACATAAAGTCGGCGGCGTGACTTGCTAACATTACCTGCGTTACCTTAGTCCATCATCATTGCCTTTGTATGTCCTCCGTCCCCAGCAGGATAATGCTAATGATTCGATCATTTGTTGTGTCTAGTCACAGGATCAAAGCCCTTCCAAAAACCATACCGATATCTGTATCTATATAGCCAAAGGCATTCGAATTATTAAGATGAGTAACGGCCATACAATCGAGCTCTCTTTATTCTTAAAATTGAAAAATAGAAAGCGCTTGCTTGAATAAGCAATCGTTACTCATCTTGGCTGGCTCTAGTAAGCTCTCTTACTGGCTTCAGGCTCTCTTAAATTTAGTTCAAAGGCCTGTAAGAGAGCGCTCTAAAGCTTTTGAACTCAATTTAAGAGAGAGCCTGAAGCCAGTTCAAAAGCCAATCGTTTGGCGTTACTCATCTTAGCAATTCGAATGTCTTTGATATAACTGTATCTAAATATCTATATCTATATATCTATTTATATACCATATATGTAATGTAGGAACTCCAGAAGTGTATTGCATTTTATACCAAATGACTTTAATATCTGGTTTACATTTGAATTCCATGTTTAAGAACAATCGATGTTTTTTTTTTTTTTTGTTTTTGTTTTTTTTTTTTCTTGCTTGTCGCTAATTATTGTACCAATACATAATAGATATATCCGTATATGGATATACCCTATCTATGCCCCCAATAAATGCTTCGAATAATTGATATATGTAGTTACGTTGTTCTTCGGTTTTTCCTTCTCATCCTCCTCCTCCTCTCCGGGGGTTTATATAGTGTAATCATAAGTAGAGCTATAGCTTAACGCTATTATTATCAATATACATATTGTATATGTCTGCGTGTGTATGCGTACGAAACTTGGACTACTTAAGGCTAGTAACACAACTAAATCTTCCAATATTACGTTGATTCCATCGTATAGCTCCAGTTCCAGTTCCAGATGGATCCGTGTATTGTATATATATATATATATATATATATCTATATATGTATGCCTGGTTTGTATATCGTATATGGGATCAAATAATTCATAATTGCGATTGCGAGCTTAATAAAAAAAGGTGACCAACGAAGGCCCCCATTAGTCCGATGCCTCCCTTCCCCGAGGAGAGCATCCCCCTTTTGCACCCTCTTCCCCATATTCCCCCCTTCATCCCGCTCAAACAGACTCCAGGTGTTCGGATATCTCCAGGATGGGACTCTCGCTGAGCGGCTTCACTAGCGACTGCCAGTTGGGCGTGAATAAACTGAGCACGGGCGTCGATGTCTGGTGGAGGAGAGTATATATTATTTCAACGGGAAATCCCAAGAATCCCTGAGATACTCACATGATATTCGGCCTCCAGGCTGTGCCCGTGAGGCGTGGCCGGCTTGCACTTGAACGCCGTGGGCGTGCCCGGTGCTGTGGACGGCGGCACTGATCCGGCTGCTGCTGCTCCTCCTCCAACCACACCCGTTGTCCCACCATTTGCTGCTCCTCCTGCTCCCTGGCCAGAGCCCTGCTGATCCGATTGGCTGATGTAGGAGGTCTTCAGGTTCATCTGGCTGAAGGCATGTGCTCCCGGCATGGTCATCGAGTGCTGCAACCGCGGTGTGCCGCTCCTGGGTCGCTCCAGCAAAGCCAACTCATACAGCTCCTCGGCCAGGTGCTGTTCGGGTTTGGGAGCAGGCGGTGGTGGTGGCGGCGGCTGCGGGTGGCCAAAGTGCTGATGGTGCTGATGAAGCTGATGCTGATGCGGATGCGGATGTGGATGTGGATGCTGCTGCTGATGATGTCGCCCGGCCAGCTGAGCCTCCAAAGCGTACTGCTTCTGGAAGAGCTGACGCTTTTGCTGGAGCAGACGATGCTGAAGCAGTTGCTGCTGCAGCGGTGGCTTCTGCATGGGCGACATGGGCACTGCTAAAGGATGATGTGGATGTGGATAGAGACCCGGTGGCGGCGGTGGCGGAGCATAGCAGGCAGCAGCAGCAGCGGCAGCCGCGGCGGCGGCGGCGGCCGCAGCAGCATGACCATACAGATCCCCGCCAGCGCCGGCTTCCAGGAGCAGCGGTGGTGGAGCAGCCGCCTGACCAGGATGGAACAGAGGATGCTGAACATGTCCATGGCTATGACCATGACCATGACTGTGTCCATGACCATGACCATGTCCATGATGATGCGGCAGCGTCATTAGCGGATGATGTTTGGGCAGGGCATAAAATTGACCATTGGGAAATTGACAAAGCTCCTCCAGGCCATACACCTGGCCATGTCCATGTCCATGATGCTGCTGCTGCTGATGATGCTGGTGGTGTGCCGCCTCCTGCTGCAGCTGCTGGATCTCCAGCCAGTTGTGTCGCTTGGCCTGCTCATAGCGATAGCTTCCATACACCCGGCTAGTGCCCAGCAGGCTGCCCGAGCTGAGCAGTCCCTGGGCCACCAAACCATCGCTGGCCCGACGTCCCTCGCGGAAATGTATGGGCGAACGCTTGTCCAGAAAGGGTGCACCTCCACCTCCTCCTCCTCCGTTTGGCGGCGGTGTGGGATTCGGTGTGGGCGTGGAGGCCGAACTAGGAGGTGGCAAACCCAGACCCAAGCCCAGGCCCAAGGCCAAGGCCCCTGGCATATGGATACAGGAGCTGTGGCTGCCATACAACGAACGCTCCGACGAATGCTCCGAGGAGACGGCCGCCGGCGAACCCGAAGCCGGCGTGGGTGTGGCCAGCATGGAGCTGGAACCCATACAGGAGGGCAGACTACCCTTGCCCGAGGGCAAAGCAAAGTCCAGGCTATCGTAGGGGCCGCTGCAGTTGCTCTTCGAGGAGCCGCGACTCAAATTCTGGCTGAGACTTTTGGAATAGCTGCCGGCGCTGCCAGCTAAGACACCGCTGGAGGAGCTACTGCTGGCATACGAACGCATCCGATGGGTTTGGCCTCCATTGCCACCCCGGCTGCCGCCTCCACCAGCACCGCCGGCCAGGTGGGTTAGGTCGCTGCTCGAGTGCGAGGTGGGTCCACCATTGGCCTGGCCATGACCATGACCATTGCTGTCCTTGGACTCTTGTGAGGCCGAGCCGGAGGGATCATTGCCCTGATCCGTTTCGCAGCCCTCATCCGTGCTGGAGCTGCCCTGGGCCAGGACCTTTTTCTCTGATCTGCTGTCACCATTCGATTTGGACTCGTTCATCTCCTGGCCGGAATCACCGCCGCTGCCATTGGTGGTGGTGCTGCTGCTGCCGCCCAGTTGGCCACGTCGCTTGCTTCGTTGCTGGCGGGGATTAGGAGAGGGATTGAGCTTGAATTCTTGACAAGATTTAAGACTAAAACTCACCTCTACGGGCAAAGGACTCTCCTGAAGGGTCTGGAACAGCTTGGTGGCCTCGGCGGACATCTTGTAGCGAAAGCTCTGGCCCAGATTGGCCTGAGAGTCAAAGCTGCTGGAGCCGGACATGGCCTTCATGGTCTTGGTATTGCTCTCGCCAGAACAGGAGCCCGAAACGGAAGCCATGCCTGAGGCTGAACCTGATCCTCCTCCTCCTCCGCCGCCTACTGAAGGAGAGGCTGCTGTTTCCGGCAGCTTGGGCGGCTCCTCCTTGCCCTCCGCCACAGCTGTGGACTGTTAAGGAAAAGGTTTTAAGTTGGAATCTCTGGCGCCGATGCTCCTCCTCCTCCTCCTCACTCACCTGCTGCAGCAGCTGACGGCAGTCTTCGGTGCTCTGCTTGATGATGTACTCGCTGATGGTCTGATGCAGTTGCTTCGAGGCCAAGGGTACGCCGGTTCCGGGTCCTGGTCCTCCTCCTCCTCCTCCTCCTCCCTCCATCATCTCCCGGCAGCGTAGATTAACCAGCGAGGGATTGTTGTCAATGCTTAGGGATATGGCCACCGGACGATGGCCATGCGGTGAATTGGAGCTCAGGCTGTGCCTTCCCATCCGCGAGGAGTTCGTAGAGCTGTTGGAGGGCGCCGGCGAAACAGCTGCAGGCAATGGGGTATAACGCATGGGTAAGGGTATGCCAGGCGGTGGCTCCACCTCTGGTACTCCACCACCTCCTCCATTTAGATACCCCGCCAAATGGGCTTGGAGTGGCAGCTGAAGAGGCGAGTACTTGGCATAATAGTGACTGGGTTCCGGGCGGTCACTCATAAGCACCGTCTGGTGACGGCTAAGTCTTTTGTGGGCCTGATCCTTGGCCAGGATCGAGCTGGTGGATATTGTCTTGGATTGTTGCTGCTGCTGCTGCTGTTGCTGCTGCTGGTCGATTTTGGTGCTCTTGTAGAGCAACCGCTGCTGGGCGGTGGCCACCGATGAGCCATTGCTCTGCTCCTTCTTGTGACTGACGCGATCTTGAAGTAGCAAATAAATGGCCGCCACATGGTCATAGGTGTTCTTCTTGAGACTCGCCCGCGTCTTGTCCGGCCCAATGCCCACATATTCCGCCATTATCCTAAGGATATCCTCGCTGGGCTCCAGCCCCGACTGTCGCTCGGCACTCAAATTGTACTTGGCTATAAGGACATGCTCCAGCAGCTCGGGACACATCCAGCGATGTCGCTTAATCTGATCGATGGTATAGCGACGTGTGGGCTCCAGGACAAGCATGCGACGGATGAGATGTTCGCACTCGGAGCTCATGAAGAAGGGGATGCGAAAGCGACCAGAAAGGACACGGTCCCGCAGGCTCTGCAGCGTAGAGCCATCAAAGGGCAAGGCGCCGCAGACGAGGACATACAGAACCACGCCCAAGGACTGCAAGAAGAGGATCCTTATAAAGGATATATACATAAATATATTTCTGGGAAACTCACCCAAATATCAATCTCCGGTCCCGTGTACTGTTTCCCCTCAAACACCTCGGGTGCTGCATATGGCGGTGAGCCGCACCAGGTGGCTAGGAGCTCGCCAGGCTTGAAATGATTCGAGAAACCAAAATCAGCTATCTTGATGTTCATATTGAGATCTAGGAGCAGATTCTCAGCCTTGAGATCACGATGGACAATGCCCTTCTTGTGGCAATACTCCACCGCCGAGATGATTTGCCAGAATTTGAAGCGGGCCGCCGACTCTGACATCCTGCCATATTTGGCAATGTAATCTAGGGCAAGGAATGGGATATTACAAAAGGATATGAACTGGGCAGGGGTATGTGGGAGTCACTTACCAAAGATCTCGCCCTGGCTGGCATACTCGGAGACTATGTAGATCATGTTTTTGGTCTCCATAACCTAAGGGGAAAAGGAAACATATAGTCATCATATATTAATTGGAGAGAGAGAGAGTCTCTCCCCTCTCACCTGGTAAAGCTTGATGATGTGCGGATGCTTCAGTCGCTTCATAATCTCCACCTCGCGATAGACCTTCTGCAGATTGGTCTGGTCCAGCTGCGACTTGTCTATGATCTTGATGGCCACCTCGTTCTTGGTGATACGATGCCGGGCCAGCTTTACCACGGCAAAGTTACCCTTGCCGATGGTGCGTTCGATATCATAGAAGCCCACACGCATGGGTTCCTTCAGCTTGAGCAGATCCTTGCCACTCACACCGCCCATAGAGCCGCCGCCGCCGCCGCCGCTAGCACCTCCTCCTGCACCTCCTCCAGAAGTACCTGTGGGACTGGGACCTGGAGTGGCGCCGCCGCTGGCAAATAGCTTTTGGGCCAGCAAAGCATCCTTGCAGGCCACCAAAGCATCGATAGAAGGGGCAGCAGCACTGTTGTCCAGCAGGACCGAGCTACGTATGGACTCCAGTTGGGGATGTGGCATCTTGTCCAAGGTCTCTGACTCGGGTTTGCCATTTTGAGGCTGCTTCTCCTGCGGCTTCTTCTCCGGCTGCTGTTGCTTCTCCTGCTTCCCGCTTGCCTGTTTGACCAACTTTTCTAGCTTCTCATGCTTCTGTTCCTCCGGCGGCTGGCCCTCCTCGGACTTGGTGGCGGACTCCTCGCCAGCCGATGCAGCCGCCGCCGCCGCCTCGCACGCGCTCATTTTCCAACTGCGCCACTACGGGCGGGCGAGCTAGTGTTCTTCACACAGAGAGGAGGCAGTGCCGGAGATGAGAGACCGAGACTGAGATCGGTAGCGACACGCGCGAGAGGATGATGATGAGGCACATGCTCGCAGAGCATGCAGGGAATGCCCGGAACGCCAGCACCTCCTGGCCCATGGCAGTGCTCCTACACAAAGAGAAAAATGGGTAAAAAAAACAAACGGAAAGGTTAATTACAAGGAAATAATTTTAAATAAAAGAATTTTAGAATTCATTTAATTTAATTTCAATTAATGAATTTATTATGTAATTAATTTAATTATAATTTAGTTTAATTTATATATAATTAATAAAAAATATATAAAAATAATTTAAAATCCTTTAAATTTAATTTAAATTAAATAATTTAATAAAAAAAATGTATTTATTTATATTTAATTTAGTTTAATTTATTTAGAATTAATTAATAATAATTAATAAAATAAAAAAATAAAATCCCTATTTAAACCTCTGGGTAAATATTCAGTAGAAAAACTGTTAACAAATTTAAATCTTTATTTATTTAAAAATTATAAGTAAAATCACCAATAAGTATTTATTAAATTTCTAAGCTAAATATTTAGATTTTTTCAGATTTTCCAATTAACCATATATCCCATTTTTAAAGGTCCTAAAAACAAATCGCAAGTTTATGACTAATTTTGATTTTTTTTTTTCCTTCGTTGTAAATGAGTGTGTGGGGCGGAGGGGTGGCTTAGAGGGGGCGGGGGTGGGACAGTCGGCGCTTGATAAGAGATTAGCTCAGCTATCTGTGCTTGCATGAATGCATGAGTATGTGTATGTGTGTGTGTGTGGCTTTCGGCCATTACAAAGCCACTCTCTATGCTGCTCTTGCTCTGTCAGTGCTGCAGAAAAATGACGAGGAATTCAAGGGAAATTATAAAAATAACAATTAAATTATGTGTTTTTTTAATTAGTTCTTTAAAATATAATTTCGGACTAAAAAATTAATTATAAATTTTCTTAAATAATGAAAAACTCTAAATATTAAACAGGAAATCAACTTTGCAAATATAAAAAATGGCTGCTTCCGTCTTCCATTTTTACTTTTTCAAAATGGCTAATTTTCCCACGCGCAAAATGGTTGAGTTGGCAGCACTGCTCTCTGCGAGAGTGGGTGCTCGCTCGTATGTGTGTGTGTGTGTGTGGGTGTCTGCCTACGTGTGTGTGTGTGTGTTAGTTGGTTGGTGAAAAATCAATAAGCAGAGCGGGGGCATTGCATTGCGGAAATCTCTCGCCTTGCCCAGGCGCTCTCAAAGCCACCACACTGCAGCCAGTTCTTAGTCGCAGGATGCACTGCATCAGAGGAGCAGCAGTAGCGGCCAAGGAGTGTTAGCCCCCCCCCCCATGGACACAATTACACAAAAATTACCGTTAGTTGTGTGGGGAGCGTAGAAGAAAAAAAAAAACAGAGGAGAGCCGGCGGTTTTAACAAAAACAATTCACAAATCCGGATCGTATGCCTATGAGGATGAACGACGACAACCAAGACGGAGTAGACGGTGACCACATGCACAGACACATCCACATCCACATCCCGTTTGCGGATCTCGCGGACACATGCGGCACAGCACAGCACAGCACGGCACGGCACGGCACACACACTCACTCGACTCGCGGCAATGCGACACACAGATGGGATGGATGGATGGCCTGCTGCTGCTGCTGCTGGGGAAACGTGGCTGCCTCCAGTCCCGAGCTGCGTCCAACTGGCGTCCGCAAGCTTGACGCTCGACGCGCTGCCTGCCTGCTATTCGCAGCCACCCCCGCTCTTCGTCCGCTTTCCCGACCGACCCCCAGCGAGGCAGGCAACGACGACGACGACGAGGGTTGCCAAGTGCCAAGCGAGATGTGTGTTTGCCGAGTGCCCGCCGAGAGTGTGTGTCCAAAAGGGTTGCCGAGCATGCCGGAGCTGGGCCACCACTTGGAGGCCACTGGGCATGCGTCAACTAGGCGTAGCGGGAAACTTATGGAATTCCCCATGGGGGAGTATTCAAAAATTCAGCGCCTTATTCAAAAGGAAATCATGTAAATAAAGAGGAAGTCTGCGAATATTTAAAACAATTCAACATTTAACTGATGAATATACTCGAATAAAGTTGATAGACATGCTTAAACTTGTTCAGAAAAAGAATTTTTCGTAAATATAAAAATTTCATTAATGATTTGGCTTTTTTTTTAACTGATTTAAAAATAATAAATAAAATTTAACTAAAATAAAGAATATTGTTAAGGCTTAAAAAAAATATTCATATTCATTTAAAAAACGTTTTTTAAAGATATAAATAAATAATCAAAAAAAATAGAACTGTTTTTAAACGAATAGAAAATTACTAAATATTAATAGAATACTTGCAAAATATTCTTTAAATATAAATATTCTTGAAATTAAATATTTTAAAAGTATCCTTTAAATATTTTCAAAATCTTCTTTCAATTAAATATTTTAAAAATATTCTTTAAACATAAATATTCTTGAAATTAAATATTTTAAAAGTATTCTTGAAATATTTTCAAAATCTTCTTTAAATTAAATCTTTTAAATATAAAATAATTTGATATTTATTATATTTTATGGTAGTAGCATAGGCAAGAGATTCATCCACAGAAAATAACAAGTTTTAATGTGACAACTAATGTAAGTTACATATATTTACAAGATACATATTCTTCTAATTCGATTTTAAATCTTGCAAATTAAAGAAAATCCTCACAATCGGTAGCTCTGTAAAGTCACGTTAATAAACCAATAAAAAAAAAGATAATTCACATATATATATGCATATATATATTCATATTATACACATATTCATATTCACTTTAGATTAAACATCTTAAACATTAATATATTTTTTTGTACAGCGAAAAAGGCTTCCAATCGGACCTCTCGCTCGTTTCCAAGTGGCCTGATAACTCTCACTCCCCAGATCTGTGATCCGGGAAACCCAGAGACCAAGACATTCATTCAATATATACAACGGACACAAAAAAAAAAAGACGAGCTAAAAAATCTTTTGCTTAAACTAAGGCTTTTGTTTCTCCACCAAAGCAAAAGAGGGCTCCAGGTCGCCGGGGGACGACGCACTGGCTCGTTAGCTAGGGATTGGTCTAGTTCGGGGGGATCTCATTTGTGGCCAGGTTCCTGCGGCTCCTGTGGCTCCTCCTCGCCGCCATAGCAGCGTCGCTTGAAGTCGCCAAAGAGATCAGGCGGCGGCGGCTGTAGGTGATCCATGCTAACCGATTGCGTGGTGTTTCTAAAAGAAATATAAAAAAAAGAAGCTAAAGCTATAAAAACGAATAAAGGTTACCCACCACACCACCCACTCACCTGGTCTTGGTCAGCACCGTGCAGCCCTGCTCCACCAGCATGGTGAGGGAGTAGAGAGTGGCCAGGTTACTGAGATTACCATCAGGTTCGTACAGCTCAATGTCCGGCAGCCGGATTTGTGTTTGTCGCGGATCCTGTAGAAACCTGGCCAGACGCTCGTTAACGCTCAGCTTGATGCTAAATCCAGCTCGCTCGCCGTTTATGCGCCGGCACCCAGCACGAATTTCACGCACCTCCTCCTGTCCCTGGCCCAAACCGGGCGGCGATGAGGATAGAAACGGATTTGAAGTCTCGCCAGACATTTCACTTTCGATTTGACGCGGCGCCGGCATAATGGCATTCGTTTCCATCTCACAGCCAGCATTTAGAATCTCAATGGGCTCCGAGGAGGCGGAAACGGCATTTGGTAGCTGAAAGCGTGGCAAATCCTGCAGAGATTCAGGGGATTTTGGTGGCGGTTCCATGGCACCCGCTGCCTCGGTGCCCGACATTAAAGTGTCATCCTCGCCAATGGTATCATCGGAGCGAATTTGCGGCAGCAGTGATTTCTTGGTCAGCTTCCGTTTTGGATCGTACCTGGCCCCCGGGCCAAACTCATTGCCCGGCCAGTCGGTGAGCTCGTCATCGCCCTCGCGATCCGTGTCATGCCGCCGCCTATGGCCACCATGGCCGCCCACATCCGGCTCACTGTCCGAGGAGGAGCTCAGCGAGCTGGAGCTAAGGAAGTCATACAATTCACTGCAGTCCATGGACTGGGGCTGGGGTTGTTGGGGTTGCTGCTGGTGGGGCAGCGCTTGAAATCGACGGCGACGGTGGGTTTTGGTGGTGGTGGTGGAGGAGGAGGCAGCAGCAGCAGCTGGCGTCTTCTTGCGCAGAAGCGGCGGAGCGGAGGGCGGCGAACTAAGCAGCAAAGCATCAATATCGGTCACCGGGACAATTGTGTCCATGCTAAAAAAATCCAAATTGTTTTTGGACGGCACATCGGCACTTGGCGGCGGCGGTAGCAGCGAAGGCATCATCTCCTTGACATTATCCTTGACCCGGGACAGCAGCTCCAAATCATCATCCATTTGGATTTCTTGGCCTGCCTCATCTAATGGCCTCGCCTTCAGCTCCTTGTCAGTCTTTTGGTTGGGCATGACCTTGGCCTGCTGTCCCTGGGCAGCCATGCGATTGATCTTTGAGAGCAGTCCCTTGTTCAGCGGCAGCAGGCGATCGCTAAGGGGTTTCGATGTGGAGGAGTAACTTCTCGGGCGCATCCTTTGCTGCTGCTGCTGGTGATGCTGCTGCTCCACATCCTGTGGCGGCATGGTATACAGCTTGCCTGGCTCCTGCTCATGATAACGATCACGATTGGAACGCTTGCGTTTGCCACAGAAAAACAAATGCGACCGATGGCCATCCGCCTTGAGCAGGCGCTTTCGTATGGTACCGGTGGCCGTGGCACCCGTGGCACTCAGCATGCCCGGCTGCAGCGGCGACTCTGTGAAGCTGTGCGGCGTGGTATCCTTGCTGAACTCAAACTCCATGGACATGCGTTTGATTTTTCGTTTTCGTCGCGAATTGGGTTTATAAAATCTATTGAAAAATTGAATTTTAAGAAAAGTTCTAGGATTTCAAAGAGCTGAAGATGCTAACCTGGCCGGACTAAAGGTGGTCTCGTTGAGGGAATCCGACTCGAGGGCTCCGGGACGTAACAGCAAACGCAGAGGCAGCATTGCCTCGGCCTTCTCGTCCGAGTCACTGGCCGGCAACTTGAGGTTGTGCGTGTCCAGGCCGTCCACATTAGCACTTGGGTGGTTTTGATGGTGGTGTTGATGATGGTGGTGATGGTGATGGTGGTGATGGTGTTGCTGCTGCTGCGACTGTTGGTGGTGGTGACCCAAAGCATTCAGTGTGTCCGTGGGACTGCTCGAGGAGTCCTCCGTGGGCTGGGGGGCGCAGGCTGGAGCAAGATTTTTTTTGGGTGTGTTAGTGGGGGTCTCTCTCGGGTATGGGCACATCTCCTCCTCCTCCGGCTACTTACGCAAATTGCCCGTGGAACGTGTCCTGCGACGCGAGCCCCACCTACCGACGCCACTTGCCCTGTCCATCAGCGAGGTCTCCTCGAGGGCCACCGTCAGGTCGTGCGAGAATTGATCCATGGCCGGGCTCTATCAACCGCTAAGCCGCTACCGCTGTCCACTGTCGTCCGGCAGGTGCGCTCGCCTCAGTTGCGGCGCATCTATATGTTATTTTGCACGTGCACAAACAAAAGACATAAAAGTGCAAAGTTTGGACGAAATGCAACCAGTGTGACCGTGTGACCACCTGCCATCCGGCACCAAACGGGCTTGCTAGTCTGGTCACACCCAGCATACAGCTTTTTTTTTTGCAATTTTCGTGATTTTATCGAGCTTTATATATTCTATATATGCTTTTTAATTAATTTGAAGTAATTTTGAATTTATGAAAAGCAACATTTTAGTTGCATGTAAATTGTAATTTTATTATTTGCTTATAAGCTTCTTCTGTAAGAAAGAGCGAGAGGCAAACAGTCGTGAGAGGACAGTTTTCTGGTATTTTGTTTTCACATCTTCGTATCATCCGTTATAACGGCATTCATCTGCGTACGCTTTTTTATATTTGCCTCTCGCTCTCTCCCCTTGCCTTAGGTGGAAGCAAGCGTAGTCAGACGGTTGAACTTTAAATTATATTAGATTTCATACACTTGAAAAAATTTGTATTTAAAAATTTAATTAATTTGTATTTAAAAATAATTTTATTTGTAAGAATCGAAAGCAATTGATAGCAATCTGAATTGTAATTTAATTATTTGCTTATAAGCTTCTTCTGTAAGGAAGAGCGAGAGGCAAACAGTCGTGAGAGGACAGTTTTCTGGTATTTTGTTTTCTCATCTTCGTATCTTCCGTTATTTTATATTTGCCTCTCGCTCTCTCCCCTTGCCATAAGTGGTGGCAAGCGTAGCCAGACTGTTGAACTTTAAATTATAATAGATTTTGTACACTTGGAAAAATTTTTATTTAAAAATGTAATTAATTTGTTTTTAAAAATAATTAAAAATATAAAAAAAAATAAAAATATTTCTCCTGTCATATTTATGTTTATTTAAACTTTTGTTTTAATAATTAAATAAATTTGAAAATAATTTTTTATTGATATGTTCACACTACACTTATATTCTAATAAAACTTAATTTATTGCCCCTAAAAAGTGTTTTTTTTTTTTGTTTTATTTTTGATACCATATAAAATACTATTGCTTTTTCCCTTTAGGAAATCATTGTGTCCTTAACCAATTTGGAGAGGATCGTCAAAGATCAGGTTTACAATATAAATTTTAAAATAAAACATTTTTTTTCTCTTCACACACTTTATATATATATATTTTTTTTTATGTTTTCTTTTCTTTACTTTTCGCTCTACTCAATAAATTAAATTATTCAAATTCAGCACTCTGGCCCTGGACTTTTTCTTCTTCTTCCCATTGGGACCCATTCCCACTTCCCCTTCCTGCTAGGAGGCACCTCCACTCGCCTTGTGCGCCGAGTCCCGACCCCGCATCTCTCGCTCTCGCTCCCGCTCCCGCTCTCCCTTCTCCCGCTTCACCACCGGCAGCCGGGTCCAAATAAATCCACCCGATCTCTGGGCTGTATACTCGTCCACATCTGGCAGGGGGAAGGGTGTGTTCCGATCGAAATAGTAGTTGCTGGGGGCATGCATCACGAACTCCAGGTAACACAATTTGCGCGAGAGCTCCTCATCGGGCCCTGGGAAAGAGAAAGATCAAGCAAAGGGATTAGACAGGATCAGATTAACTCTCTCAGACATATACCTATTAGGTAGGTGGCCGGATCGAAGCCCTCTTGGGGATCCGGACTGTCCTGGGTGGGTATGAGCCAGGTAAGGAAGGCCGATTTCTCGCAGTAGGCATCCACCAGCAGACCCCGGATCTGGGCATAGTACAGATTCTGCTCCCCATCCACGATGCTCACAATGTCACCGATCTGCATGTAGCTGCCCTTGTAGAAGACGCTTTTCACGAATCTCGTGGAGGCCTGCACCTTGGGCGTCTTCTGTGTTGATGGTCTTTTGAACAGTGTCCGTCGACTGCGGGCAGCCGGAGAGCCACCGCCGCCGCCGCCGCCGGATCCACCCGTACCCGACTTTCCATGCTTGTTGGTATTACTCGGATGGGCACCGGCGCCAGCGAGATGTATAGAGCTGCCGGAGGCACCATTATTGGTACCATTGTTGTGGCCATTCGACTGGCTGCTGTTGTTGCCACCGCCGCCGGAGGAATTACCACGCCCGCCCGTTGGCTTGGCCTTGAAGCGTGTGCTTTTCCTTAGGCGCTTCATTATGGCCGGAGTTCGGGTGGAAGACGAAGAAGCCTGGTTGCCATTTAGGCTGCTGCGCGTGATTTTGCCAACACGATGGCTGGGATTTGGAGGCTGCGCCTCCGGTGAGCTGGGTGGCATATCCTCCTGGGACTGCAATTGCTGTTCCTGTTGTTGCTTTTCCTTGGGCTTCTCCTCTTCCTCCTCTTCGATTTTGATGGGCGTCGGACTGCGCGGAGCCTTCGTTGAGTGCTCCTCCTGCTCCTCCACCTCGGGTAGAGGCTTCTGTTCTGCTGGCTCCACCAGCAGCTTCTCCTCCTTTTCCTTTTTCACAACCTCCAGGGGCTTCAACTTGGGCTTGGGTTTCGCATGCTCTAGCTCGTCCACAGTTGGCATCCGCTCATTGGTGGTCAGATCGTTGTCTATGTCCATGGGCACCTCGTCCGTGGAGTCGCGCTCTAATGCCGTTGCTACACCTACACTGTCTTCCTGGGAGCAGCAGCAGCGGCACGATGGCAGCGGAGGTGTAGAAGATGCCGCAGCTTGGCCACCCGATTCCGCATCGGGATTGAGGCTCTCCTGGACGCTGGGCTTGCCGCACTTCGAGCACTCGCTGGCCACTGGCTGGGGATCAGTGGACATGGCTAATTGGAAGCCAATCGGCAAGTGTTTTATACAGTTTTCTCGACTAAATTGCCAAGAAACAAACTTTAGGACGCAGCGTTCGGCCACTCACGACGGTGTTGCCAGATGTCAATTGGGTTTTGTTCCTAAAAAATATCAAAAATACTTAATTTTACACTAAGAAAAAAATACACTGAGAAATAATATATATTAAAAATAAATTAATTAAAATCAAACATTTAAATAATTAAAATTATATATTTATATTTTTTTAAATAATATAACATAATATGGCTTTTTGAAAGTTCTCCCGGCTGGCCACACTGACCGCCCCGCTCAACGACAACACTGAACAGCTGTTCCGTGCGACGTGCAACATTAGTTATCGGTTATCGGCCAGCAATTTGTATCGACTGCGTACCATCACTCTTTCCCTTTGCTGTTTCAGCAAAACAATTCTTGTAATATTTTTAATTTTTAGAGAGAAACGAGACGATCCAGCATGGATTTTGGGGCGCTGCTGCATTTTGCCAAGAAAAAGGTTGACCAGACCAAGGAACAGGTTAGTAGCCAGGGTACAGAAACTCCTGCCAGCTGGAGGAGAAGGGTCGTCGGTCGGTCGGTCGGTCGGTCACCCTGTTGATTCACACGATCGCTGATGACCCCAATCCCCTCAGGCTTTTTCTAGCTTTCCACTCACCACCACCATCTCCTCCTCCTCCTCCTTTTTTTGTGTGGTTTCTTTCAGCAGCAGCAGCAGGATGGCAAGTTCTACAACACCAAATACTCGCCGCCCAAGAAGGTGAGCAAGGAGAGCAAACAGCTGTCGAACAACATCCAGAAGTTCCTCAAAAAGAAGGAGGCCGAGGAGGCGGAAAAGCGACGCGAAAAGAATCAAAAGGTGGCCGAATTGATGGCCAAACGCGATGAAAAATCCAAAAATAAGATACGCAAAATGCTCAAGGTAACCAAATCGGCCAATAAGTCGGTGCTGGATGATGCCAAGGATGGCACTGGAGCCACAGAGCATGAGATTGGCGAGGGCCAAGGCGATGACTATGGGTATACGTCCAACGAGGCGAATGCCTTGTATGAGAAATATCTGGAGAAGGTGCAACATGTGCAGGATAATAAGAGCTTTGCGCCCAGCCGACCGCAGTCGCTGCGCGACCTTTCCGGCACCAAGCAGCGCGTCAAGGCGGCCATCGATAGGGAGCGCCAGGAGGCTGAATCCCATACGCGTCAAAAGCGGGGCACAGGCACCAGTAGTAGTAGTAGCAGTAGCACCACCACCACCACCACCGCCTCCACCAAGTCTCATGTTTCGCGTTCCTCCTCCTCCTCGAAGACCCTGTACGATCCCGAGGCGGAAAAGCGTGAAGAGGAGAACAAAAAACGCCTGGCTGAGCAGCAAAACCGAGCCAAGCTGAAGCGTGCTGCTCAGCCGCCGCCCATGGACTTTCAGGCTCTGCTCCGTCTGGCCGAGCAAAAGCAGCACGAACCGGTGGTCTTTGCCCAGCCCGAAAAGAAGAAGGAGCCCGAGAGGCTGCTCTCGGCCAAGGAGAAGCGTGAGGCGGAGGAGCGACAGCGTTATAGAGAGGAGCGGGCGCAGCGAGATAAGCTAAGGGAGAGCGGTGGCGAGAACAAGCCCAAGGCGGCGGCCGCCAGTCAAGGACCCAGCCGTATGGAGCCCAATGGACGCATACCGAAGCTATCGTCGCCCGCAAAGCCTCCACCAGCCAAAGCCAAGCCGCCGATTGATACCTTCAAGCGGCCCGCCATTGCCGCCGCCCCTCAACCTGTAAAGGCCTCCAGTTCCAGCCTCAGCTCCTCCCAAAGTAGTTCCCATTCCTCTTCCAGCCATCGTAATCCTGCAGCAAGTACAAAGCTCTCCATGAGTAGCAATAATAATAAGACAGTGGCTACTACCGTGGCAACCAAGCCTGCTGAGAAGCCCAGCTCCAGCTCCAAGGTAGCTCCGCCTCCGACGCCACCTCAGGCCTCACGCAATCCCTATGCCTTGGCTCATAAAAATGGGACAGTGCGCGCATTTCCGCCCATTGATCGTCCTGCGGGCTCGGGATCTTTGGCCAAAAAACCGAAACTAGCGCCAGCAGATGTCAAAAACAAGACGAGCAAGCAGCCGCCAAGTGGCTATAAAAGTAAGTAATGGGGTTTCAAGAAGCTGTATATATATTTTTTTTATTTTTGTAAAGGGTTTTTGTTGAAAAACGGGTCACTTTTTATAAATTTCTTGGGGCAAAACAGCTCAAGTTAGCTTATTAAGGGGGGGTAAGGTTTTTTTTTGTTATACATTTTTTAAAATTTTTTGAGAATATATTTTAAGAATATTGTGTCCAAGTTTTATATCGATCATAGCAAAATTGATAAAGTTAAAGATTAGTTGAACAAAGGTCTTTTGTAGAAGATCTTTTAGGTATTATAAAGTTTAAGAGGGGAATAAGTAACTTAAATTTTTTCCCCTAAATTTCTTATTTTTTACCATAAAGGCCTAATATCTTACGAATATTGTGTAAAAGTTTCACATCAATCAAATCCAAATTGACAAAGTTATGCTTAGTTGAATGGAGATCGTTTGATGTTAAATTTATGATTATCCAAAAGTTTAAGAGGGGATTAAGTAATTTCAATTTTTGTTCCAAAATTTCTTATTTTTTACAATAAAGGCCCAATATCTTAAGAATATTGTGTAAAAGTTTCACATCAATCAAGGCAAAATTAACGAAGTTATGCTTAGTTGAACAAAGGTCTTTTGGAGATCAATGTATAAGTCCAAAAAGTTGAAAAAATTCAATTTTTAAAAGACTTTGAACACGATAACTCAAAATCTACTAAACAAATCGTTTTGAAATTTGGCATATAACTTCCTTAAATAATTCTAAAGGTACTCACTAACTTTAGCCGCAAATTTTTTTTGAAAAGTAACCAGTTTTGCATTGAATTAACCTTACCCCCTAAATTAACATATTTTTCTCTTTCAAAGGACGCATTTGTGACGACGATGAGTCGGAGTATGATTCCGAGCTGGACGATTTTATTGACGACGGCGACTGCGAGGAGGATATATCCTCGCATATCCGAAGTATCTTTGGCTATGATAGGCGTCGTTATAGGGATCAAGATGATGATGATCGCGGCATGGAGTCTAGTTTTGCACAAATGCAGCGAGAGGAGTTTATAAGCAAAAAGCTGGGTAAATATTTAAATAAATTTAAATTTTATAAAATTTACAAATTATTTCAAATTTAAAATTTACATATTTACAAATTTACAAATTTACAAATTTACAAATTTACAAATTTACAAATTTACAAATTTACAAATTTACAAATTTACAAATTTATAAAATTTTAAATTTTAAAAATTTAAATTTCAAAAGTTTTTAAAAGTTACAAATTTAAAATTTAAAATTTTAATTTAAAAATTAAAAAAAATTTTAATTTAAAATTTAAAAATTAATATTTTTAATTTAAAGGCCTGCAAGAAGATCTGGAGGACATGCGCAAGGAGGCGATGCATAAAAAGCTAAAAATGGCCAAAAAGCGAAGCAAACGTCTCGATGATGACGACGATGAGGATTGAGGTGATCATCAAATATTTTCACAAGTAAATCTCAAACAAAGCTAAAAAAAAAAAAGAACTTAAACCCATTTGCGACCTGTATATAGAGGTTATCTCACCTGGTCGAGACGCTGAATCAGCAGGAGCTGTGCCTTGTGCCTGTTGACATTATTTTCACCCCTGAATGATATTCATTACCTTGTGCAATAAGTGTTATTGAGGCCGCATTCTGGTATAAGAGCACACCTAGAGCACACGATCCTCGTATATACTTCTAAAAAAAACCTTAAAATACCTTAAAATACCTTAATCCATTGGGAAATCAATATAACGCCAAACAATTCCAAACTAAGGCGGGGCAAATGACCCTTGGGTCTACGAACTCTCAAAATAATTCGATTTGCGGACTTGAAGCGCGTGCATTTGTGATTTGCATTTCCCCGGAAACCTGTTTATGCCCCTAGGTTTATTCATATCATATACATACATATATATATATATAATAATACCTTGTAATTCCTTATACCAGAATACCGGACATCACTTATTCCAATACACACACACACACATAGCCCTTTTAGTTAGACCTAAAAATTAAAAATTTATACAATAAATTCAAGGCCTTGCTAAAAAAGCTGGAAAAAAATTCAAGCCTTTTAATGGAGTAAATGTTGATTTTTTCAGCTTTAATTTAAATAATAATTGCAAGGGTCTATGTTTAATTGAGAAAATATTAATCTTTTTTTAGCTTTATTAAAAAAAATTAAAATATAGATTTTTAATCAAGAAAATATAAAAATATATTTTTTAGCTTTAATTGAAAAAATTAAAATTTCAATTTTTAAACCAGAAAATATTGATTTTTTTTCTAGATTTAATTTTTAATTACATTTTTAAAATTCATGTTTTCAGGTATTAATATAATATAATATAATAAATAATTGATTTTTTAAATTATTTTTTTTTACTATTAATTTGGAAAATATTTTATTATTTCTAGGTTTAATTTTAAGAAATTGAACATTTATTTGTAATCAAAAAAATATTTATTTTTGTCTTTTTTTAATTAAAAAAAATGCATTTATTTTAGGTATTAACATTTTTAGTCAACAAAATATTGATACTAAATCCTTAAATTAAAATGTTTAATATTTTATGTGCCAAAATCAAATTTATGTCAAAAAAATCAATCGTTTTTCATATCAAATTGTTGAAATTTAAGTTTTTATAGCCATGGGTTTTATAATTTTAGTCAAAAGCAGTGAAGGAGTCATTTCCGACCCCATAAACCATATATATTCTTAATCAGCATCAAAAGGAGAGTCTTTCTAGATATGTCTGAGAGAAAAATAATTTTTAAAATTTTTTTAAAATTTTTGTAAGGGGTTACATTGTTAAAATTCTGAAAAATGACCAAAAATTTTGATTTCTTAAAAAAACTAAATTTAGTATACAAATTTATTAACATAAAAAAAGAAGCCTAGAAATGCTTTCCAAATTGAATTGGCTAATTTTTTGACTTAGTTATGGATTTTTAAAACTTTGATTTTTCAAGAAATTTAATTTTTAAAAAATGTATAAAATATTTATTCAAAGAATTTCATTAAATTGATTTTTGGAAATTGATATATATTTATTTTTTATATTTTATATTATTTATTTTTTTATTTTTATATTTATTTTATTATTTATTTAAATAATTTAATTAAATTAAAGTGAAGTTTCACGTTTTTTTCAGGTTTTCAGAGTTTTTTTTACCTGCAAAAGTAGATATTTAATCGATAATTTTCGATATTTTTTTTTGCCCATATTTCCGCATTGATTTTTAAAATAGTATTTTTTAATTTTTTTAAATTTTCCTAAGAACAATTTATAATTTTAATGGTTAAAAAAAAAAACAGAATTTATAAACAAAAAAAAAAAAACTTAAAACATAAAAACAAGTTTTAGTAAAGTGAATTAATAATATATACAATAGATTTATCTTAAAAAAACTTCAGTTGATGAGTGACCTACTTAGGCTCCTTGCTTTCGAGTCCAAAACTCCGGACTCAATCCAAACGCTCCGGCTCCACGACAACGGCACTACTGCCCACTCTTCTTCGATCACAGACAGGATGCGGCTCGCTGCTCATTATACCAATGGCCGTTTGTGCCGAATAGGCTTTGTCGTTCTCCAGGAAATTGATATCATGACCGATGGCACGCAGATAGGCCACCGTATGCCTGGGCACATCCGGCTCCACATCGATAGTCATCGGTGCCAGCTGATGATGCAAACGACCCGCATTCACTGCCCTTTCAATGGGCTCATTGAGCACAAAGTAACGTAGAATAGTTTGGGCCACCGAGGTGGTGATCTTTGAGCCACCGGCACCGCCCACAATCAATTTGACATTGCCGTGCGTGTCCAGAACGATGCTGGGACAGGTGGAGGAAATGGGCCTCTTGCCCGGCTTAATGTAGTTGGCCGGACTGGCGGGTATACCATAGGTATTCACCTTGCCCGGCGTACTAAAGTCATCCATCTCGTCGTTGAGTATTATGCCCGTCTGGCGGGATCTCACCTTGGCCCCCAGGTGGCTATTAATGGTACTTGTGACCGAAATGGCATCGCCATTGGGTGCCAACACCGAAATATGCGCTGTGCCATGATCCTCGACATTGGTAAAGTTGGCACCATAATAGGCCATGTCATTGAAGGTGGTATTATCCCGGATCAGTTTACGAATCTCGGCGGCAAAGGCCGGATCGATGAGGTTCTCGTACACCTCCTGGACATCCGGTTCGAAGTGTATGTCACCCAGATTGGTCCTATGCCCATAGGCATGCTTGAAGGTCTCGATGAGACGTTGCCAGTACTTGTCCGTGTTGCTGGTAAACAAGGGTTCCATCACATTCAGGATGAAGGTGAGGACAGCTCCGCTGGTGGGCAGTGGAGAGGTAAACAGTTCGTAGCCACCATTGAAGCGGGAATGCAAAGGCAGCTCCCAGCGAACACTGAAGGCGAGGAGAACGAAATTAAAGGATTACCAAATGAGAATCTCTTCATCAACTTACTCATATTTCTGAAGATCCTCCTCGGTAATGATGCCGCCCATCTCTTGGATATCCTCCACCAGCTTACGGCCCACCCTGCCGCCACCATAAATCACCTGGGCACCCTCTTCGGCCACAATTTCCAAAGTCTCGGCCAACCGGTGACGGTACATAATCTCTCCCTGCTTGTACACTTCATCTGTCTTGGGATTGATAAAAATCTCCGCCATGGAGGGTTCACTCCTAATGCGCTCCTCCTCGCGTTCCAAAACACCGGCCAAATAACGGGACACCTCAATGCCACGCCTACAAAGATCTATTGTTGGCTGGAAGAGCATCTTCCAGGGCAACCTGCCGTATTTGTCATGGAGCTTGGAATAACCATAAATCTCACTGGGAATGGCACTGGAAATGGCACCCGTTATCTCACGACCCACAAACATATCCTGCGAGGATGCTGCCGGCGCCGTTTCCCTGGCTATTAGCGTCTCAATGAAGCCCGTCTCCTTGGAGTATATGGTGGCCACAAAGCCACCGCCCACACCCAAGCTATGCGGCAGCATAACACCCTCACACAGCATGGTGGCAATGGCGGCATCTGCAGCAGAGCCACCAATGTCAAGGATGTTGCCACCCACCTCGGCACAGCCCATGCCATTGGAGGCCACGGCACCCATTCTGCGGGGCTCCTCCGTCTTGCCACGAAGACCGAAGACCAGGCCCAGGGTAACGCCCACCACGGCCACCGCCAGGATGATCCAGCACACGGCGTACTTCTTGCAGCAGCTGGAGGGGATGAGAAAGAGAGAGAGTCTGGGATTAGTGCCGCAGGATGGATGAGTAGAGACGGCGGGACACTTGCCATCTCGGCCTCGTACCCGATTAAAAGGTCACCGAAGGCATCGAAGATCTCCACATAGAGCATGGTATTGGAATCTAGTTAGTACAGGTTTTCTTTAAAGGATATATCCTTGATTTTTAGACAGAGATTTCAAAGGCTGCTTGGATTTTTTTAATAAATAAATAGAGCCTTGATTTTAAATTGAAAAAAAGTCTTTGAAATTCATGCATAATTATGTTTTTTTAGTTTATATATATTTCTTTTATTTACTTTTTTTTTCTTAATATTTTTGTATATTTAAATAAATAAATAAATAAATAGAGCCTTAATTTAAATTGCAAAAAAAAAAAAATGAAAAAAGTCTTTGAAATTCATACTTAATTATGTTTTTTTGTTTATATATATTTATATATATTTATTTTATTTACTTTTTTTCTTAATATTTTTTTATATTTAAAAAAACTATTATTTTATTTTCTATTAATTTTATTTTATTTTTTATATTTTTATTATATAAAAAAAAACTTGATACGAATTACATTGTTCTTGCTTTTAAATTAATTAATTATTAATCAATATTTTAGAATAAAAATTTAAAAAAATACTAGTATTATAAAATATTTTAATTATTTATGAAAACTTTTGGCTTTTTGTTTCCTTTTTTAAAGGTTTGAAAAAGGAAGATTACTTCTTTTTCACTTGAGATTTCACTTTATTACACTCAACGAAAATCTTTCAGGACTTTAAACACCTTTGAATATCACTTAAAATCTCACTTTTTACCATATAAAATCTTGATAGCTTTCAACTTGAAGCCTTTTATTGCTTCTCCTTCTTCTTATCCTTTATACTTACAGCATTTTGTGAAGAGTTTGTTGTTTTATAAATATCCTTAGGGCTACCAACTTAAATATAAATTCAAGTTGAGGAATTAAAATAATTAAAAAATATATATATATATATATTGCGGCAATAGCCACCGCCTATCAATGGCCATCGGACCAAACCGACCACCTTATATATCCCTCCCGTGTTATCTACCTATTAAAAAGATAAGACAACGAAATACACACGAGCCCCATATCCATAGCTATATCCCCGATATCCGTAACCAAATCCATTGCTACGTCATATAGCTATCGGTGTGCGGGCAAAAATAGAAAGTTTCCTGAGCTGTCAAGCCAACGGAAGGCTGACTAAGAGCCGGCGGAGACCAAAGAAACCGAATCCGTAGTCTTAATTATATGCTATATGTTTATATATCTGAAGAGATAATGGACAGGTGGCGGATAAGCCGACGATTTAAGGTCGATCTGCAGGAATGTCAATGTTTTTTCTTCACTAAAAATAGGTTTAGTCGGCGGCGAAACAGAAAAAATTAATTAATATCAATGATTGAGCGCTTAACAGTGCTCGATAACGAATCATGATAGCTGGACTTTGTACCCTTTATATTATTAGTAAGTGAAATAATGCTTATACTACGATATAATATAAATTTCAAATAATTCTAAAGGTTTATTTAAAAAGTAACCGTCAAAAATGACATATGGCAGCACTGTTTTGATGGAGGAGCAGGAATGGGATGGGTATATTGCAAATATAACTGCAGCTAGAGTTTAAGAATGTAATTAGTAAATAAATTAATAATTTAAAAAAATATATTAATATCCAGGGTTTTATCTATTTAAAGCAAATAAAAAATAAAAACCGCCTGCAGTCTGGCTAGGCTAAAAATACTACAAAATGTGGTAACATTTTGAATTAAAACGTATATTTGGTATATTTGCCCTGGTATATTCCTCCAAGCCGGTAACGGTCACACCAGTTGTGGTGCCAATCGAAATCGCTTGCTGTTCAATCGGAATATATATATACGTCGATATTCGATGTGAAAGTGAACCTGCTAAATGCGTGTGTGCCGAAAAATAAGAGCGATTGAATTAGTGCATCCTCGCATTGAATGAAAATCGTGGCGGAAAATGAAACGTGAGTGGCGGCCGAGAAAAATCAAATAAACGGAGGGGACAAATCCAAACCCAAAGCCGAGTTTCACGCACACACACACAGAGAAATGCGCCATCGACGCTGCACATATGCAAATGTGTTGTCTGTGTGCGCTTCTCTGCGGTGCGAGTGTTGGTGGTGTGCGTGTGTGTGTGTGTGTTTGCCAAAGAGTGAATATAATTTTTTTTTCTAAGCGAAATCTAATTGAAATGGCAAACACTAACAGATTCGTGTGAGAATTCATAACACCAGGATAAAATAACTGTGAAGTGTTGCGTCGTGTGCGTCCAAATACCTGTGCGTGTGTGTGCGTGTTTGGTTGGGCAGGGACTACAACAACAACTGCCAGAGGAGCATCGCTGGCGGCAACGGCTTGTTGTTTTTTTGAGTGTTTCTTTTTTTTTAGTTGTTTTTCTTTTTTGAAGCTGCGCCCAGCTGCAACGCCCACTGATTGTCTCCTCTGTTGCGGTTGAGGAGGAGAAAGACGTGGAGGAAGCAGCGAAGAAGGTGGAAGACAGCAACTAACAACAACAACAACAGTGTTTGGAGGAGCTCTCTATATGTGTTTTTGTTTGTGTGTTTGTCATGTCTGTGTGGGTATCGCTGCTCTGCTTTTGTTGTTGTTTTGATAAACCAAAAAAAACGGAGAAAAACTTGATGGAAATTCATTGCGTCTGCGCCTCCAAAGGTTTTGCGAAACAAAAAAAAAAAAAACAACATTCGCCAGCCAGCACTGTTGGCCTTGGCTGAAAAGGTGACAAAAAAAAAAAATCAACTTGAGAAAACAACAAAGTTGCAAGAAGACGTAGAAGAAGGAGCAGCAGCAGCAGCATCAAAACACAGACACACACACACACACAGACGGCATTCAAAAGGGCAACAACAGCAACTACAAGTGCAAGTGCAGTCTTCCGAAAACCAGGGCTACCAAACCGGTTTTTTAACTGCTATTTTTGAAAACCCAACTTTATTCCAACTAGAAAGCGTATAAATTCGAAATTCTGTTTATTATTGTTTTCTTTTTATATGATATTTTAATGTTTTATTTAAAGATTTTAATCAAAAACAAGACTTTGAGTGGTAAATACATTCTTAAACGCTTTCTTATGACATTAAAATGTTCTTTTGAGCTTTAACTTCAAGTATTTATATTAAAAGATCTTTCAAAAGCTATAAATATCCTTCAAAAACACTTAAAACTTGGTTATTTGGAGTTTTATTTGCATTTGTATGTCCTTTCCTATAAGAAAACCTAAAAGTAATCTTTACTTGATTTGAAATTTGCACTTTTTTTTTGAAAGATATGCATTTGTATCTTGATCCAAATACAGCTCTTTGTTGTTTTTGGATTTCTTGATTTCTCCTATAAGATTTTGTTGTTGTTGTTGCTATTACTGCCCACACGCAAGGATATTCCCAGTCTTATGAGTTAAGGAACTGTGACGCACGACGCACTCACCGACACAGGCACAGATACAGATACACAGACGCAGACTCCGCACAGATACAGATACACAGAGTCTCACACAACCAACCTTGCACTCACTCTTGCAGGCAGTTGAAGGCGACAACGCACAACTGGTGCTTGTTGTTACATAAAAGCCAACCTCGCCCTCTCTTCGTCATCGTCTCGAGAAGTCACCATTAATAACATCATCAACATCATCATCATCAGCATCATCGTGAGCAGCAGCAGCAGAAGCCGAGTAAAAAATCTATACGTATATATCGACGGAAGCAAAAGAAAAATCAACTGAAAATCAACTAAAACAGACAGCTAGCTGCTAGGAGGAGCGGCCGACAGGGGGGGGCAGCTGCAGCAACATGAGCGTCTTCGACGACTTTCAACGTTTGTGGATGCAGCGATTCCCGCAGAGCTCCCTGTCCGACGCCTGGGAGCAGGATGTGCGGGCAAGCCTAGAGCGGCACAAGCTCAAGATCTGTGAGCTAAGCAAGGAGCTGGAGCAGGAGACCCTCTATGTGGAGTATCTGGAGCGGCTCTTGTCCGATGTGGAGAAATATCGTGCCTCCGGTGGAGATCCCACGGCTCTCTTTGAGGCAGCCAGCGGGAGTGGGAATGGAAATGGCAGCAACAATGGCAGCAGCACCACCACCACAAATGGTGCGGGATCAACAGCAGGCGTGGATAAAGAGTTTGTAAGTACAGGGGATTATTTGTTAAGGGTTTACGAGGGTTTAAAAGGATTATTTTTGAGAGATAATAATAGGGTTTAAATGAGATATAATGATATTATATTAAATATTAGGGTTTGAATAATATATAATGCTATCTGCAAATAACTTTTATCTTTATAAATATCTTTTTATTAAAAACAAACAAGGAAACAAACTTTGGAAAGCCCAAATTTGCATACCCTTGCAGTTTGACTTAGGATCATGGCATCGAACCAAAAATCGATCATAACTAAGGCAAAAATGCAGCAAATTCAATTCGGAAAACTTTTCTAAGCAAGTTTTTTTTAAGGTTAATAAAATTGCATACTAAATTTAATTTTTAAAGAAATAAAAAATTTTAGTTTTTTTTTTTTTTGTAAATTTTAACGATGTAACCCCCTTGTCAAATTTTTGAAAAATGTAAAAAAAATTATTTTCTTCAGGACATGTCTAAAAAGATTCGCCTGTTGATGCTGATCAAGAATATATATGGTTTATGGGTTCGGAAATGACTGACTAAGATTATAATACCCTATTATGGTATAAAAAGGGTTACATCTTTGAGATATAAATATTTGTTTTTTGAAACAGAAACAGTCATAAAATACCTTATTAATACTATTATATCTTTGATAATATCTTACCAATAACAAGATCTATCAACAGACATTTGTTTTCAAATAAAATAAACAAATATTGCTTAGAAATTGTGCCTTTAACTTTACCTAATTAACTTTTAGTAGTTCGTACCAAATTTAAAATTACCGCCCAGTTAGGGAGTTCCCCTAAATTTCGCCTTTATAAGTAATTTCGATTAATGATCGACCGTTAAAATCAATTACAAACTTAAGGCCCACAATGTTGACCTAGAAAAAATGTTTAATGATAATTCACTTTCTTTGCTGCTTCGGGGGAGATACTAGTATAATATGCATTTATGGCATTTATACTCGAAAGTCCCAGTGTATCTGTTGATTGCGTCCCCTATTAAGCTTATGGTTTATGCTGCTATATAGCCTATACTATTTGGATCGTGAAAGGGCTGGGGTATTGCTACCAGGCGGTCAGCTTTGTTCGCTGGCATTTCCTTTTTTTCCGCCGTTGTTGTCGTCGTCGATTTCTTTGGCAAATGTCATTGCCTGCTTATCAGTTGGGTTGGGGAAAGCAAGGGGGAGGAGTAAAGAAAAAGCCAAGCAAAGCAGCGCAGTCGAACCCAGCTAACAAAAAGTAAACAAAAAGGAAAACACTACAAGATTATGAGATATAGAAGGGAACTAGTTCGAAGGAGTTGTAAAGACTGGATATTGGAATCTTGATTTAAAATATCTCTTCAAATTTTATTAAAAGTCAGTTTAGGGAGAGTCAATTGTTTTTAAAAGAAAACTATCTAGAAGATACATATGTGTCTGGCAGTTAAAAATTTACAAACTAAGAAAAAATTTGTATAGTTTATGATTTTAAGACAACAAATACAAATGTGTCTTTAGAGGGACTACCCTTAGTTATTTGATTTCGGTTTTATTTCAAGCCAAATTGGCCAACATGCAACAGCTGGTTCTGCCGCTGCCTCTGCCTCTGCCTCTGCCGCTTCCTCTGTCACAATTGCCGCCCGCCTTCGCTGAACCCTATCAAAGTGTGTGCATATATAGCTATATGTCCACGGGCTCTACCACTGCGGGACCGATATCTGGGGAACCGTTGCCCGGGCCGTTATCTACCCACACCACAGCTCCAGCTCCAGCTACAGCTACAACAGTGTGTGTGTGCGTTTTTTTGTTTCTCTTTTTTTTTTAGTATATTTTCCGTAGGCTTTTCTCTGCCGGCAGCAGCGACGACGTTTAACGCTGCATATATTGTCGCCAGTTTGTAGTTTTGGGTGAATAACAGCAACAACGGACGGATACGGGTGGCCACAAAAAAGAAATATATATATGAAAAGAAAATAGTGCTAAAAAGTGTAAAGCCTATATGGAATATAATACAAGATATATATATATATAGAGTCAAGCGGAAATCCAGTGAAAAAGTTGCTTTGAATAATAAGAACAAAAAAGCCTAATTAAACACCTGCAAAACGGAGCAAACAATAACAAAGAATTACGTAAAAAAATATTAAGAAAAGAAAATACATATACTCTTTATATTTTTTTTTTATTGTTTTTGTTGTTTTTGGCATTTGTAGAGCTCCGTCTTCCGTTGGTGCAGGTGTTTGTATGTGCGTGTGTGTGTGTGTTAACGTGTGTGTAACGTTCGGTTGACTCAAGTTTCGTGGTCAACGCCAGCGTCGCTGCCGGCGTCGTCTAGTCATCGTCACTAAGTCGTCGCCAGTCTCTCCCTTTTTCCGCCCAGGGATTTGTGGATTTTGATTCGATTTCTATATATAAACATATACATTTTGCACAAAACAATAACTTGAAAAAAAGACAAACCAGGATTCCAACAAAGTGGCGCTAATTTGGGAAGCAGCATGGCTTCCTTCAAAGAGAAATTCAAATTATGGTCCAGAGGGGTGCGTAAACAATTGAGAATTTTACCTTACAGAAAAAACTCGACAAATTTGAGTCTAAATATTATAATTTAAAAAAAAAAACTCAAATTCCAAGTTATAAAAAAAAACAATTGTTACTGGTTCTATAATATCACAAGTCGAAATCAATAAAGTTATCGCAAAAACGACGGCGCACACAGAGACACCTCCCAATAGCTATAGCTCTATCTTGGAGCCGTATATATGTATATATATATATGTATTATATCTATATAGGTGTATTTGTGTAGCCGAGAAATTAAGCAATAACGGCTAGCGGCTAAAAAAAAAAATAAGCGTTAAGGCAAAGCACTTACAAAAAAACAAAATACAAACAGACAGTAGGCACAGTTGAGGTGAAAAAAATAGTCAACTGCTGTCATTTTTAATCCATAAATAACTATAATTTTTGAGTTACTTTTAAGTATGTTTTAAAAATAAATATATACAAAGAAAAAATCTTGAACTTTATAATTTAAAATAGTAAATAAATAATAAATGAAAATAATGCAATACATAAATATTTATAATTTCGGAAATGACTTTTTGCAATATCTTGAATTATTTTATGTCATTAAGCTTGCTTTTTATTTAAAATTTATATGCCAATATCTAGAAAATTTCCAATATGTGTAAAATAGGTCTTAAATAAATTGATTTTAACAGATTTTTTGGAAATTATATTCACCAGATTTCTTAGTTTCTTGTTAAAACTTAAATTCCTTTATAATTGGGATTCAAATTTGGGGGTTTTATTGGGATATTATTTAATATTTATTATTTAATGTATAATTATTTAATATTTATTATTTAATGTATAATTATTTTATATTTATTATTTAATGTATAATTATTTAATATTTATTATTTAATGTATTATTTTTTTATATTTAAGACATACAAATTCTTCTTCTATATTTTTTTACTCCTCGTTGTCTTTTTTAATCTTATATATCATTGCATTTCTGGTTACTTAAAAAATGCTTTGTTATGTAGTTTAGAAAACCTCAAGATGAAATTTTAAGATGTCTCCAAACGGACTTTATAGAGAGAGTATCTATTTCCAAGTCTTATATTATTTATAAATTAAACACAACCATTTTATAACCACAATATATGCTTTAAAATTATACGTTATTATTATTTTTTTTGTACTAAAATTTATCCCTAAAAATTCTCCATTTCACCCACTAAATTCCGAGTGTATAATCCTTATAAAGATACAGATCTTCAAAACACTTATCTCAAAGCAAGCACCTGTCATCTCCCAGCCAGAGTTCATTGCTATTATTATGATCTTGTCTGTGGTAAGGCCAAAAGAAATAATAATAATAAGAAAAAAAAACAAGACAAGCGTCTCGGGGGGCGGTAAGAAGAAAGCAGTTGAAAAAAAAGGCGTGAAACGGCGCTGTGCTTTTTGTTTTGCTGCCTCGCTGTCGGTGTATTGGTGTACCCTTTGGCAATCTGAGTGCAGACGCAAGAGACGCACACACAATGTGTCCGCTGATAAGCTGCAATCCATATCAATATGACCACGAAAGGAGGGGCGCACATACTTCAATTTATTTTATAGTTACATGCGGGTGACTTTTGGCCAAAAGATTGTCACGGTTTTTTCATTTAACCAACCGAACAGCTGTTTTTAAATTTGAAAAACTTTGCAGAAAGGAGTCATTGAGTGAAGTTTGAATCATCAAATAAATATATTACGATATATATATATAGAAAATGTAAAGTTTATAAATACCATATAAATTCGAAATGGTAATTGCGAATCATAAAATGTTCTGGGAAAATGATGATTGTGTCATAATAAAGTCGAATCAATTAACGCTCATTTGTGTATGGCAGACATTCTTTTGTTTATTTCTGACCTTTTAGTTTAAATATTTTTATTTTCTCTTAGAATAACAGATTTATGGATTTTATTATTATTTTATTTTCTTCAAGAATTTTAAATTTTTCACTATGAAAATTTTTATATTCTTTAAGAAATTTAGATTTTTCCGGAAAAAAAAATTGTTTTTTTTTAAGAATTATAGGTTATATTCTAAAAATATATATTTTCACCATTAAATTGTAGATTTTATTCCCCAAAAGTATTTATTTTCTTGAAGTATTATAGATTTTAAGAGATTTTCGATAATTATAGAATTTTATTAAATTAATTTAATTTTATGTATTTCTCCTGGAATTATAAATTATTAAAATATTTGTTGTTTATTTTTTTTACCTTAGACTGTAAATCCTATTAATAAATCTGTTCCATTTTTTGAGGACAAGTGAGGGGGGGGGGGGGACACATTACTCAGCCCTCACTCAGCCTGAGAAAAAGTCGGCTCTGATAAGCTGCCTATGACCCCAAGTGCTGCCTGTTAATTGAACAATATGCTAAGTAATTGTATCAATGCAGAGCAGAAAAAAAACGTAAAACGATGATAAAATGTGGGAGAAACGCAAGAGAGCACAGCTAAAAAATGCTTTGAATTTATGTATGTTTAACTAGCTTAAAGTCAGGGGCTTAAAAATTTTTAAACTAAATAAATTAATGGTTTTAAGTAATGGAAGAGTAAATTATAAATAAAACTTATTGTTTTTCTATTAAAATTAAATTTTTTATACAGAACAAAATAGTCACACAATATAGCACAAATCTTAAAAATCTTATTTTATATTGAAATATTCATCATAGTTTCAAATTTTATTTAAAATGTATTTCTACCCAGCCACAAGCTGTTCTTCTTTCCATGACGAGAGACCAAGTCGCCATCGACCTTCGATGGTTTTGAGTCGCACTTGGGCACGCTTTCTTCATTTCTTCGCTTGGTCACATCCACCAGTAGTCTATCCATCCATCTAAAACCACCGACACCGCCACTTCCACCACCCACCAGCTCTCCTCTCCTCAGTCTCTTTACTTTTTCCCCCCTCTAAAAACCAATTTTTGGTTTGGCAATTTTCCATTTTGGTAATAAGCTGCTCTCTTTATTTATTTGTATTTCTTGGCTCGCATTTATTTGTTTGTTTCTACTTACCCGTGTGTAGTTTTCACTTTTTTCTTTTTTTTTTTTTTTTTCAAAAGCCCCAAAATACAAATAAATAAATAAATATTGTGGCGAAGAGCGAAGAAAGATCCAACGAACGAACGCACGCACGCGTTTTGAGTTCGAGCCAAGTTTGTGTTCGGTTTTCAGCCATTTAAAGTGGAGAAACGGCTCGAATCGAAATGAAATTAAACGAAATGAAATGCTCTACGTGCTTGGCATTTTACTTTGTATATATAAATAGTTTTATTCAGTTGAGGTGAGCTGAGGTTTGGGCTTAAAAGAGTGCGCGGGGGTGTGCCTCACTGGGTATGTCTGTGTATATATTTGCCCTGGGGATTAAAGCCCGCTCGCCCGAGCCAATTAACACTTGGCTGGCGAAACTGGGAAGTAGAAGTAGAGTATTTCATACTCCCGTTTTTGGTTCTGGCCATTTGGAGAAGAGAATTGGAGATTTGCTACCGATTTCTCCCAGCATTCTGGTGTGCGTGTGTGCCCTTGTTTATTTTTGCATTTATGTTAATTTTATATAACTCTCTCTCTCTGTTTGATTACCTGAAAACCATTGAACTTTTGACTTTAGAAGATAAATAAAGAAATGTATTGTATATGTATTTTATACAAATTATAAAATTAATTTTCTCTATATACATATACATATATTTATATATATTTATTTAGAGAAAAATAATTTAAAAAATTAATAAAATAAATAAATAAATAATAATTAATATTTAAAAAAAAAATTGTAGTTTTTTTTTGACAAATCAAATGAAATATTTAAATATTTTTTTTACAAATTTAAATTTAAAATTATTAAAACTTAGTCAAAAAAGCTTCAATTTTAAATTTGAAAGTATTTCTATGCCAGTTTTTAATAGGTTAAAAAATCTGCAAACTATATTTTAAATTCTTAATAAATCAAAATTTGTGCATTTTTTTTTTATAATTTAACCCATTATAAAAATTAAAAAAAAAATTACAAAAAAAATAAATTTTGCCTGTTGATGCTGATCAAGAACATATATTGTTTATAGGGTCGGAAGTGACTGCTTCACTAAATAAAATTATAATTTCCCTTCAAGAAAACCTGAAATATTTGAATTCTCTAAATGGATATCACCATTTTTTATTGGAAAAGTCAAATTCTAAATATATTATAACTCAGCCAAAAAGCTGTTCTGTTCAAGTTTTTTTTTATAGATTAACAAATCTACTTACTGAGTTTTTAATTTAAAAAAATCCTTTTTTTTATTTTTAAAAATTTTAACGATGTAACCCCTTATAAAATTTGGGAAAAAATTAAAAAAAAAATTTTTCTACCGGACATGTCTAGAAGGACCGCCTGTTAATGCTGATCAAGAATATATATAATTTATGGGGTTGGAAATGACTGGTTCACTAAAAAAAATTTTAATTTCCCTTCAAGAAAACCTAAAAAATGTAAATTCTTTAAATTTTAAAATAGCAGAAAATTTGTTAAATTCAAAGAATACCTCAATATTAATAAAACATATACTTTAAATAATAATAATAATTATATTAGAGATATTCTTTGTTAAATATAAATGATAAGTAAAGCTTAGAACTTATCATTTAGGTTTTTTTTAAACTAAGAATATTCCTAATATAAAATTGATTATTATTTAAGTTATATATATTTTTGTACTTAAACTCTTTTTAAGTATCTCGAAAATCTTTTCTTTTAATTTAATTTCCTTAAGAATTGCTTAAGATTGCTGATTACTGATTGGTTCAGAGATCACTTAATTACACAGTTATATATAATATATATATATATATTCTTCTTATGCTTGCAGAAATCTAGCCTAAATCTGCGCGAATCGTCCTCGTCGGCATCAGGCAAGGACAAGGATCGCCTGTCCCTGAACACGGACAACAAGTACACACACACAAATGCTGCCGGAACGGGGAGCAGCAGCAGTAGCAGCAGCAACGTTCCGCCACAATCAGCACCGCCAACTGGTGGAGGCGGCAAGCAGCGGATACCGCAGCTAATCGAGCGCGAGGATCGGGACAAGGATAGCGGCAATGAGAAGGATGCCAATGGTGCCCTACAGCAGTGCATCACAGAGCTGGCGGCCTCCATCAAAGCCCAGCCGGACAATGGCACAGCACAAAGTGGAGCAAGCGCAGGCGGAGGAGGTGGTGGTGGAGATGCAGACAAGGAGTCTACGAAAGTGCCGCTGCGCAAGTCCACATCGCAGTACGTCACCGTCATCCAGGTCAAGGAGGCCAAAGACAAAGAGGGTGACGATACAGCCACGTCGTCGTCGTCGTCGGTCAATGACCAGCAGCAGCAGCAGCAGCAACAACCCACGCCGCCCTCCACATTCGCTCGTTATGCGGGCAGCGGAGGAGGCACTGGAGGAGGAGGACTGGGTGCGGAACCCTCGGCCCCGCCATTGTCGCCGTCGCTCACCTCGTACGCTGCCCACGTGGAGGCCAAGAAGAAAATGCCACCCAGGTGAGTGTGTATGTCTGTCTGGAAAAACTGGTTGTAAACTCTGAAAAAGAAGGAAATCCACAGCAATTAGGACTTAAATTAATTATTTTTTAAGTGCAATTTTCTTGGGAATTTGTTTCTTAAAGAGTTTTAGGTGTTTAAATAAGTGCTTAATAAATTAATTTAATCAATAAATAAAATATTAATTATTTAAAAAATATTTTAAATAATTTATCAAGCATTTATTTTAAAAAATCAAATTTTTAAATTTTCCAAGAAAGAAAGTTATTACTTTTCCTGATTAAAAAATATTTTTAGTTAAATCAAATCGTTGCGATTTATCAATATTTTAACGTTACGATTTATCGATAATGTATTGATATTTTTACATTGCTATAAATATCGAAACAAATCAATAAATTAATTTATACTTTGCAATTATCTCTCGCAAAAATATCGATTTTTAAACGATAAATATTTAATAAATAATTTCGATATTAAAAATGAAGATAAATTAGAGTTTACAATTATATCTAAATATTAAAAAAAACAAATAAAATAATTTTTTAATTTTTTAATGACCTTTCGCAAATATCGATAGTTAAATTTTCAATAAATCAGAGTCTACATTTTCGATATAATAAAAAAATAACTTAACACTTCCCCCTCTCCTTCTCTCCCTACAGACCTCCGCCCAAGAATATACGGCGCGTGGAACCCCCCACCATTCCCGGTCAGCAGCTGTCATCCTCCCCCAAGCGGGATACCCCCTTCACGGGCAGCACAATGCCGCTGCCAAGCAGCTCTGGTGGCAGTCTTTCCGCCTCCTCGGATAGTCCAGGTAACTCGCTAGAGCGAAATATCAAGCCCTCGGACATTCTACGACAGAAATCGTCGGAGAATCTAGACTCCAAATATGCTGCGAATCGTAAGACCACCCCCGAGCTGGGCAAATTCGTGAATGTGAATAACCCAGAATTGATGGAGGAACTGGGTCGCAAAATGGTGGGCAAGACAACAGAGAACAGCAGCAGCTTGGAGCAGGCTAAACGCAGTGAAGCTTCTCCTTCGAGCGGCGGCGGCGGCGGCGGTAGCTTGGGACGCACAGCATCCACGCCAGGACGAGCCCTGACGCCGGGACGCAGCACAGGAGTGGGTGCCTCACCCACAGGCAGTCTGAGCAAGACAGCGAAACTGGCAGCAACGGATAGCAGCTCGACGAGCAGCCTGGAGAAGAAGTCACGCACCTCACTGCAGGCCAGCGATGCGGAGGGCGGATCAGCGAATCAGCGAAGTGTCGGCTCCAAGGAATCGCTGGCATCCCAGGGCATATCGGAGGTGGTGAGTTTATGAGATAAAAAATGTATAAAAAATCGGATATATGATATATGATATTCCCCCAGATCAAGAGCTATGAGAGCGTATCCTCGCTGAGTTCAGACAGCGCCAAGGCGGCGGCGGCAGCAGCAGCAGCGGCACAAGCAGCCGCATCAACGGTGGCCGACAATGAGCCGTATTATGATAGCGTACCGCTGGACAATGGCGAGGGCGAGTATGTGTTCATTAAGCCCGGCCGCACCGGCTCCTCCTCCAGTCGCGATGACCTGTCCACGCCCGGCAGCAGTAGCACCCTGCCCTTGGCCAATGTGACGGATCCCGAATCTCCAGGCCGGACCTCCAACTATGTCAACATTGACTACTTCCTACAGTAAGTTTGAGAGAAGCTTTTTAGCTATTTTCTTCTTTTTTTTTTAAATTTATATATATTTTTTAATTTTGTTTTTTTTTATATTTTTATATTTATAAAATTTTATATTATTATATATTTTAAATTTTCATATTTTTATATTTTGTATATTTTGTATATTTTTTTAATTTTTATATATTTTTTTAATTTTTATATATTTTTTTAATTTTTATATATTTTTTTAATTTTTATATATGTTTTTAATTTTTGTATATTTTTTAAAATTTTTATATTTATACAATTTTATATATTTTAAATTTTCATATTTCTATATTTTTTTAATATATTTTGTATATTTTTATTTATTTTTTTTAATTTTTATATTTATACAATTTTATATTTTTATGCAATTTAAATATTTTATATTTTTATATATATATTTTTTTTTTAATAATTATATATTTATATATTTATTTATTAATTTATATATTTAATATATTTTTTAAAAACATTTCCTTAACAGACAAAGCAACGAGACTCGCTCCAGCTCTCTGGACAGCGACGGGGAGTACGAGGGTCCGCCCATACTGCGCACCATTTCGCACGACGAGCAGACCACCACATCGTCACAAACCACGCCGGGAGCCCTTCGCAAGGTGAGTACTTTCCGAGTTCATGGATGAATGCATTGCCCAGGTGTTTTTTTTTTTTTTTTTTTAATAGTCCAAACCGAACCCTGTTTCCCATTTCCAACCAAGCTCAACGTTGTCATCATCATAATCATTGTAGCAGCTAAGCTTAGCTCAGCTTCAGCTTGAGCTTGAGCTTGAGCTAATAGCTATAGGTTTCTATAGTATCCCAAAGGGGTTGGGTTGATGCAATCCCACTGATGACTAAGCTCACGCTTTGCCACTTAACATATTTTTTGTTATCGCTAATTGATTTCAAATTGCATAGCAAAAACTAATTTCTAAAGTCGGTCTCAAAATGGAAATGCTTTGTGAGAGGGTTTTTAAAATAGATAGAAAAGAAATAGACTAATCTTTATATTGCGAAAAATATTTCTCTAGCTATTTTCAGAATTTTTCTTAGAAATTAAATATATATTTTCAAAGAAATAGACACTCTAGCTACTCAGTTACTTGCAATATTTAATTATTAATTGAGAGCTTGGTTTGAAATCCAAGAAATCAAATTTATATATTGAATAGGAACAGTCTCAGACATATCCCAGAATATCCTTATTAAAAATCTCTCTCATAATCTTAAGTTTAAATTAGAATTTTAAGTAATATTTATAATCAAAGCTCACCTACAAAAGTTGATCGATTTTCCTAAGGAAAAATCCAGCAGGCTTTCTGTTCTCTTAAGGGTTTCCTATTTCATTGAGTGTTCTCAGCTGAGAGAGCATTTGGATTGAGCTTGTAGAGAGCGCTTAAGTTGAGCTCTCTTGAAATTACTCTCCGCTCTCACAATGAGTAACAAGAGAGCCTCTCTGAAAAGGATACCTAAGGGAACCCCTTTTGTAAAGTTCAACTGTTATTTGTGGGCTTTGATTAATTACTAATAACTTTTACTAACCATAATTTTCGTTTCTTGTGTCTTCACTCTTTCTCTCTCACTCTACGTCTCTCTTTCTTTCTCTCTCTCTCTCTCTCTCTCTTTATTCTCTCTCCTCCCAACAGAACTTAGTTTCAGCGATACTTGTGAGTACAAAGGATCAGCTTACGATATAGCAGTCTTTATACGTATATATATATATAGACATTTATCTGTGTACATAATCGTGTTTGTTCTGTTTGGATATAGCTTTTTGAATGCGCTTCCTCGCCGTGTTTGTTTATCATTTGAGTTTTGTTTTCCTCGCTCACGACCATGATTACAATCCATATGTATATATGTATGTGCACCCGATCACTCCCGATCGAATTTCCATATGGTCTATGTTCTCCTCTTGCTTCCACTTATCTCGTACATTGGACACTGTCCATATGCATATATATACTATATACTATATATCCCCCCTATTTGTCCGAGTGATTGGTATATTTCAATTTCAGATTTTGTTTCGGTTTTTGTGTACACTATAGTCTTGCAAATTTCTATATCAACATCACCTTGCTCTAAAGTCCAAGTTTTTATGATCTCTATATCTATTTGTATATATCTTTAGTTTTTTTTTTTAATATTTGCAAGTCTATTTTGGTTTCAGTTTTGTATTTAGTCCTGGAATTAGTTGGTAAAACACTTGTCTTTCTTTCTTTTATTTTATATATGTATATAATAATGTTTCTATTTGTGTACACACACATTTTATACACTTGCACGACCTTTCATTTCATTACAAAAAAAAAAAAAACAAAAATACTATTCCTTTTAATGTTTGTTTAGGTCTGTGGAAATGCCCGCGGTGCCAAAATACGTTCCATACTCAGCTCGATTATCCAGAGCGAGACGATCTATGTGGAGTGCCTCAATAAAATGATGCAGGTGAGTTTACTTGTATTAAATCAGAATAAGATATATCTTTAGATAGGTTAAGGTAGGAGAATTTTAAAATATTTTAAACTTGCTCAAGTCCTGTAGTCTATAGAATGATGTTTCAGGGGGAAACACTCGTTTACAGAATATTTATAAATATATATTAAATGTTATATATATTTATTTATATATATCTATATTTATTTCTAAATATATATACGTAATTATAAATATCTTTCAATAAAAATAATAATTTTAAAGAATATAAACTTCGAGTTATTTTGAAACACTGTAAAGTTCATATTTTCCTTGCCAAAGCTTGAGTCTTATTTTTATTATAATTTTTGGAGTTATTTCCTCTTCATTATTCATGAATTATTATTTTTTGTATTTTTAAATTAGTTAAATATATTATATAAAGGCAATTACAAATATTTTACAATAAAAGTTAAGATTTTATAGGGTATTCAACAGAAGAGATATATTTGTGACACTTTAAAGCTAATATTTTTAATAAAATTTTTTATTAATATTCAAATTTTTCCAAAGCTTTTTTTACGAATATAGAAATTAATTAAAAAATTTGTTTTTGATAAATCGGATGACTATATTATATAGCCATAATTACAAAGATTTTATAATAAAAATAAAGATTTTACAGGGTATAAACTATGAAGAAGACTTTAAAGTAAATATTTTCTCCAAGATCAAGAGTCTTATTTGTATTATAATTTTTAAAAGTTATTTCCTTTTTAATATTCAGAAATTAGTTTATTTATTTTTAATAAATTTAATAATAATTACAAAGATTTTATAATAAAACGAAAGATTTTTAGGGCTATAAACTGCAACTTCTTAAAAGTTAAATTCCCCTCTTGTTAAATTCACCCCCTAAATCCACAAAACAATAAATAAATACAAGATGTATATTTAAGATAGTTTTTTTTTATTGATTTATGCCATAAAATCGGCGTTTTAAAGCCTTGTCAGCCCCTTTTTTTTTAATCATTTGCTGACTCTTAATAAGCTCTCTCTCTGTCTCCCTTCTCTTTTCTGGGAGTTTTTATGGCTCTTTGCATGTGGAAGAGGAGTTCCATGAAGAGACAAAGGGTGGATTATTATTTTTTTGTTATTATTTTTTACTCTTAATTTGCAAGCTCGGCTCAACAGAGAGAGAGATCGGTAAAGATAGTTCATATTTCAATTTGATTTATCGAAATCAGTTGGGAGCGTTATCAAAACAATGGCTTTTTTGCCGGTGTCTTCAAACTTTGAAAGACAATTTTCCGACACTTAAAACTGGCAGCCAGGCCAAATTGGACGTGAATCAAAAAATTAAGATTGGAAAATTCAAGTTAAAATATAACTAAAAAGTGAACTTTTAATTTTACTTTAAATTAAACTAAAAATTGAACTTAAAATTGATCTTAAAAGTGCACTTAAACTTAATTAAAACTTAAATATAAATAAAATAAATAAATAAATAAATAAAATAACTAATAATAAAAGCAACTTAAAAACCTATAAAACCGGATATAAAATGTAAAAAGTATGTAAACCCAGTGAGAATTAATAAAAAGCAGGCGAAGATCAGTGAAATTTGTATAAAAAAAAGGAGAAATTAAACCAAAAAAGGTTAAGGATTAACCAAAAACTGAACCAACAGGAAGATCCTTTTTATAACCTGTAAAAGAAACATAATTTTCTTATAAAAAAAAAAGATTTCCACTGATAATGAATATCCGCCATCGACCTGGCACACCTCCTCCCCACCTCAGCCATATGGCGGCTAGAAATGGCAACAGGAACATGGCCTACATGGTGCCAGGCAATATGTCCAGCAATAATGGAGGAGAAAGGGGAGGAGGAAGAGCCGAAAGAGGAGGAGAAGGGCTCGGAGGAGGAAGAGCCGGAGGAGGAAGAGCCGCAGCAGGAGGAAACGGAGAAGGAGGAAGAGGTGGAAGGGGAACAGCTGCTGTTGCACGAGGAGCAGTAGGAGTAGAACCCACTAGACCAACTGGACCTGGAGAACCCTCTAAATCCCCCAGCAAACGCCAGATGTGGCCCAACACCAGAGATGGCTACGAACTGGGCGATGTCATTGGTGTTGGAGCCACGGCCGTTGTCCACGGAGCCTTCTGTGTGCCCCGCAAGGAGAGGTGTGCCATTAAGCGCATCAATCTGGAAAGATGGAATACATCAATGGATGAACTGCTCAAGGAAATCCAGGCCATGGCCTCCTGCAATCACGAGAATGTGGTCACCTATCACACATCCTTTGTGGTGGATGAAGAACTTTGGCTGGTGCTGCGCCTCCTCGAGGGTGGCTCCCTACTGGACATTATCAAGCACAAGATGCGCCTTTCCAACTGCAAGCAGGGGGTCTTTGACGAGGCCACCATTGCCACAGCCCTCAAGGAGGTGCTACGCGGTCTGGAGTACTTTCATTCCAATGGACAAATCCATCGGGACATCAAGTCGGCAAATATACTAATTGGCAACGATGGCACCATACAAATTGCTGATTTCGGGGTGAGTGCCTGGCTGGCCACCGGTTGTGATTTGTCGCGCCAGAAGGTGCGTCATACTTTCGTGGGTACACCCTGTTGGATGGCACCGGAGGTGATGGAGCAACATCATGGCTATGACTTTAAGGCAGACATTTGGTCCATTGGTATAACAGCCATTGAGATGGCCACTGGAACGGCACCCTATCACAAGTATCCACCGATGAAGGTCCTCATGCTGACCCTCCAAAACGAACCGCCCACCCTGGATACGGCTGCCCTCAACCAGGATCAGTACAAGGCTTATGGCAAGACCTTTCGCAAAATGATTGCCGAATGTCTGCAAAAGGATCCCGCCAAACGGCCCATGGCCAGTGAGCTCCTCAAACATGCCTTCTTCAAGAAGGCCAAGGATCGAAAGTATCTCGTCCAGACGCTGATCCAATCCGGTCCCAGTTTTGAGATCAGGGTACACAAGGCTGCAAAGAAGCAACCCGGATGCTTGCATCGCTCAATGTCCGGCGAATGGGTTTGGTCCAGCGATGAGGAGGAGGAGGAGGAAGAGGAGGATAGCAGTAGCTCGGTTGGCTTCGCTTCGAGTTCCAACTCCGTTGGCGGTGGTGGTAAAAATCAACCCTCCTCGGACTCGGACTTGGAGGACAAACCCATAAATTGCTTGGCCAAAGCTGATTCCTCGGATAGTGATAGAGAGGAATCATCATCACCGGATGCCACAATGACTGCAGAGACTCAAGATGAGGGAGCTGCTATTGGTGCTCCTGCACCTAGATTCGTCCAGCTACCGCTAACCAAAGCTTCGGCGGCACCCGTTAATCTTGTCCTGCGCATGCGTATGCGCAATGTCCAACGTGAACTCCATGACATACGCTTTGAGTTTGTGGCCGGCAAGGACACCGCCGAGTGTATAGCCAAGGAGCTGGTCGATGCTGCCCTGGTGGATGCCCTGGACATTCTGCCAATGACCCAGCATTTGGAGAAACTAATAGCCGCCAGCAGCACCATGAAGAAGATCACTTTTCAATTGATTTCCGGCGTCCAGCCGGGTGAAGTCCCGGATGAGCGATTATTGGTGGGCTTTGCCCAGATCTCCATCACGGATTAGGAGAGAGAGAGAGGGAGAGAGAGAGAGCAAGGGATCTCCGAATACTTCACCTGTCTCGGGAGAGATCTTGCCACTGAACACTAGACTTTTTACCAAACTGGACATTTCCAGTATCACGAATGTGACTTTTGGCATAATATTTACATTTTCAAGAATTTTTAAAAAGAAATTTATATATAAAAAAAAAAAATAAATTCCATTGATCATTGTAATTATATTAAATTAAAAATTCTTAATCTTGGCTCTTGACCTGCAAAAGTTCCTTAAGTGTACTTATCATTTTTTCAACATATACATATACATACATATATCCATATAGCACAAATATATCTACATATATAGCACTAAAGTTTTGTATCTTTATATAAAATATTATTGCATTTATGTAACTTGAAAACAAATAATAAAAATTAATTATTTTTATCACAAAAATGGAAGATCAGTTGGTATAAGAGGGATTTCGGGGGATACAAACTTGATCTGTTTATATACATATATTAATAGATATATATATTATATATTAATTGATTCTTGGGATTTATAAATAGCTTAAAAGATAATTTTTTTTTAAATAACAAAAAAAAAATTTTAATAAATGAAAATTTAGTGTAAAACACATTGCAAAAAATATTACATTTTCTGAATAAATTAAAAATGGTAAAAAAAAGTATAAAAAAAAATTAAATTAAACTTAGAAAAAATTAACTTACATTAAAAAATTTAAATTCCTTGTAATAAGAAAATTTTGTTTGAAATACATGGTAAAAAAATATTACACTTTCTGAATAAATTAAAAAATGCCACAAAAAGTTAAAAAAAAAAATTAAAAAAAATAATTAAATTAAAAAAAAATGTTTATTAATTAAAAAAAAAAAAAACAAAAAATAGTTTTTTTTTTAATTTTTTTAAATTAAAAAAAAATCTTTTTTAAAGATAAAACTATTTAAATTTAAAATTATTTTTTTTATTAATTTAAAAAAAAATTTTTTAATTAAAAAAAAAGTTTGTATTAATTAAAAACAACAATTTCTTAAAATTAAAAAAAAAATTTTTTAATTAAATTAAACTTAAGAAATGAACCTATATTTAAAGAATGTAAATTCTTTGTTTAAGAAAAATTTAGTTGAAACATATTCCAAAAATATTATAGTTTCAAAATTAAGTTAACAAGTGCCACAAAAACTAAAAAAAAAAAACTAAAATTAAATTAAACTTACAAAAAAATTAACTTCAATTATAACATTTAAATTCCTTTTCCCCCCTTCTTTTGCAGTACAAGAAAGCAATCCATGCCACGCTCAACACCTCGCAGCCTGTGATCAAGGAGGAGGAGGAGAATACGATTTTCTTTAAAATCGACGAACTGTATGAGCTGCACACCGGCTTCCTCAACGATTTGAAGACCATAGTGTCCCACGAGGGCGGTGATGTGCTCATAGGGGAACCCTTTCGCCGGCTGGCCGATATGTTTGATTTGTACAGCGCCTTTCTGCACAATTACAAGAACGCCATCGATACGGTGAAGAAGTGCAGTGCCAGTAATCCGCAATTCAAGAAGATTGTCTCCACAATTGTGGTCAATCTTCAGACAGAGCAATCGTTGACGCTGGAGGATCTGCTGCACAAACCAGTGGCCAGGGTACAGATCAATGCGTTGGTGTTCAACGATCTGTTGCGCGAGACACCGAACGCCCATCCGGATCATCAGCCGCTGAGGCAGGCGCAAAAGATCATTCAGATGTTCCTCAATCAGTTCAATGTGGTCAATCAGCGGTTGCCCAGCGAATCGAATCGCAATCTAAGGCGAATGGTACGTAACTCGTTCATCGTGGAGCTGGTCGACGGGCATAGGAAGCTGCGTCACCTGTTCCTATTCAACGATGTGATTGCCTGCGCCAAGTACAAGGCATTGGGTAGGGATCGCATTGACTATGAGCTCAAGTGGTTTATTCCACTGAAGGATGTCAGCATTTTCGAGGAGGCTGATCCGGCTGCCGAGCTCAAGGAATCTAGTCCAGCGAATATTTCGCAAGTGAAACGCAATTTGCGTTCGGTTCGCGATCAACTGGCCCTCGAGGTGGCCAGCAATGGCCCAGTGCGGTCCGGTGATAAATACAAACGCAAGCTGGCCGATCTGGAGTCCCAGCTGGTCCTGGCCACACCCAATCTAGTGCTACGGCTAAGCAACAAGGCCAACAACAAGACCATGACCTTCTTCCTAAGCTCAGACTTTGAGCGAACGCAGTGGATCGATTCAATAACATCGCTCAAGGTATTTTTTGGTGGCACTTTGGGGGGGAATATGGGAATTATATAAATTAACCTCTTTGTGTCCTTAGCAAAAGTGCAATCTGCCTGGAGCCAATACGATCAACTCGCTGGAGGTGAGCGCCTTCATTGTGGCCATGCAGCGGGGCATGAAGACTGAAATGGGTTCGTATTTGATGCGCAACACCAATGATGAGAGCCTCTTGGTGGGCGACCTGCATATGGGTGTCCAGGGTTTAAGTGGCCTTGAGCAGGCGGCTGACCTATACATCTGTGTGGAGGTGGATTCGTATGGTCATTATTTCCGCAAGGCCACCACCAAGATGGTCTGCCGAAGCCAGACGCCGCTGTGGAACGAGAGTTTCATGCTCGAGCTGGAGGGCAGCCAGAATGTGCGGATTCTGTTGTACGAGGCCAAGGAGCGACCGCTGCTGCGGGCCAAACACATACTCAAGGTGGGTTTTTTTACAGGAAAATCATTTTAGTCTTTGTAAAATTTTTAAATATTTTTTTAAATTTTTTAAAATTTTCAAATATGTTTTTTTTTAATATTTCTCCTTAGTTGAGCTTAAGCTGGCTGACGGAGACCACGCAAACGCGTAGCATCAAGCTGAGCGAGACCTTGGAGCTGGGCTGCAGCTTCCGGTTTGTGCCTGGGGAGCTGTGCCGAGCCACCACCAAGCCGGGAGCACTTTTCGGTGCCAAAATGAGTCAAGTATTAAAGTGAGTAATATTAATATTTTAATAATTAATTCAATAAACTAAAAAAATTAATTATAAAATTTAATAAACAAAAAAAATTAAATCTAAAATATAATTAAGAAAAAAATTAATTAAAAAAATTAATTTAAAAAAATTTATTATAAAATTTAATTAAAAAAAAAAATTTTTATGATAAAATGTAATAAAAAAAAAATTAATTTAATTAAGTAAATTATAAAAAATGTAAATTAATTTATTTAACTAATTTAATTAAATAACTAAATTAATTTAAATTATAAAAAATATAAATTTATTTAATTTAGTAATAAATTATAAATATACATTTATTTATTTAACTAATTTAATTAAGTGATTAAATTAATTTAAATTATAAAAAATATAAATTAATTTAATTAGGTAATTTAATTAATTAATTTATATTATAAAGAATATACATTTATTTAATTTAGTAATTTCAATAATTTATTTTTATATTTCTCTTATATTTTAATTTAATAAATTAATTAAATTTAATAAATTTATATTTTTTATTTAATAAAATTTATTTAGTCTAAGTTTTAATTTTTATTGAAATGTATTAATTTGAATATATATTAATATTTCTTTATTTAATTTAAGTTTTATTTTTAATAACATTTATTTATTTAAATATATCAATTTATTTATAAGCAATATTTATTAATTTGTTTTCACACGAATATTTCTTTATTTAGACGCGAAAAACGCGACATTCCCTTCATCATCAGTGCCTGCATTCGCGAGGTGGAGCGTCGGGGGATGCTGGAGGTGGGATGCTATCGCGTCAGCGGCTCGGCCTCTGATCTGGCCAAGCTAAAGAAGGCCTTTGAATCGGGTAAGTGAATTTGTAAAATAAATCATTTTAAATAAAATACATTAATAAAATAAAATAGTAACAAATGCCGGAAAAATGTGAAAAAATGGTAGAATTGAGAACCGGAATTAGTTTTTCCAAGGTTTTTGATGGGCTGAAAATTTGCTATATATAAAATAATTAATAATAAAAAATAAGAAAACAATAAATAATTATAAAATCAAACTCTTAACTAATAAATAATTTAAAATAACTATAAAAATCCATCTCTTAAATAATAAATAATTAAATAAAATTGAAAAAATCCATCTCTTAAATAATAAATAATTTCAAATAATTCTAAAATCCATCTCCACAGATGCCTATGAGGCTGAGCAGCTGCTCCGCGAAGTGGACATCCATTCGGTCACTGGCATACTGAAGAGCTTCCTACGCGAACTGCCCGAGGCCCTGTTCACCGATCAGTTATATCCGCGCTTCTTTGACACCTTCAGTGCGTTTAGCAATAACAACGAAGCCACCAGGATCAATGAGCTGCTCAAGGTGTTTGAGGAGCTGCCGCAGGCCAACAAGGCCTCCATCAGTCTGATTCTAGATCATTTAATTAGGTAAGTTTATATATATTTTTTTTTTTTAGGTATTTATATGAACTTTCCTCTCGCTCTTTTTTATCTACAAAACTAACGCTATTTTCTTCATATTTCCAGGGTCCATGAAAAAGAGACAGACAACAAGATGTCGCTGCACAATCTGGCCATGGTTTTTGGGCCCACCTTGCTGAGGCCGGGACAGACGCAGGTGAAGCAAAAGGATCCGCTGGCTGCCAGTACTGTGGATGTGATGGCCCAGGCGGGCATATTGTATTGCTTTCTGCAGGCGCGTAAAAAGGATTAAAAGGGACACGCAAACACACACACACACACACATATGGAATATATATATTTATATATATATATATTTTTTTAAACATAAATATGAAAGCCTACGCCTACACCTCTGACTCTCTGGCACAAGCACACCCACACAAACACACACACAGAAGAGGGAGACGGAGAGATGATGTGCTGCCAATTGTATATACCAGGACCAGGATCAGGATCAGGACTAGGACTAGGATCAGGAAAAGAAACTGCTAAGTGAAGCTAAGTTTATTAGGGATCTAAATCAGTGATCCAAAGGCAAGTCGTAGACTCACTGATCTAAATCAATGGCGACACACATACATACATACACACACACACACACACACACACACCTGGGATGATCAAGTGTCTAACACTATAATAGCACCTTATGCTAAAGCTTCCCCTGCTGCTTAATTGCTTCCCCCCCTCCCACTATTTTATACATATATTCCTATATAGATCTGTAGAAGACATAAGCTTTAGCCTAGGGATGGTGGAAAATATTGATGTATCGATCTATAAATTGATATTCCAGCGTTGCAATATAAAGTTATGCGTTAAATCGATATTCAGTTTGATATATCGAACTAATATGATTGAAAAAAAAAGAAAGATTAAATTATTTACAATTTGTTGTATAATTTTTCGATTTATAAATCAATATTTCAACGTTGCGATATACAATAAGGCAATAAATCGATATTCTGTTTGATATATCGAACTAATATAATGGAAATTGAATTGAAAACAGGAAGATTCAACATGTTTTTGTATACTTTTTTTGATATTTAAAAATTAAATGCAATATTTTTCTATATTTTAAAATTCAATATGTTCAAGTTTACGATTCTTTCGATATGTTATCGATATATCAAAATCAGACTCGATATACATCCCTGCCTAGAGCTCTCCCTTCCCCCGCCTCTAGCTTATTGCAAAACGAAAAATGAAAGCGCAAAAGAACCGGCAAAACAAATTGCAAAAATATTTTCAATATTATAATATTATATATATACATACAATATATATATATATATATACAATTAATTACTATATACTTAGTACTATATAATTTACTAAAGCGAGGTAGTAGCGCGATTTTGCCGGCCGATTGATTGATCACTGATCGATATATGATATGTATATGTACGATGTACGATGTATGTGTATTTGCTTATAAAAATTCTGTTTTTTTTTTTTTGTGTCGATGGTCGTCTTGTTTTTTTTTTTATATTAATTTAGGTTTTATATAAAAAAAAAAGAAACAAAAAGCAGAAGCATAAAATAAAATATATTCTATTTAGAAATTGTGAAAGTTGCAATTTTTTTTTATAAAATTATTTTTTATTGTTATCAATTATTTTATTATTCTTCTTCGTCTTCGTCGCCTTCTGGGGCCGCCACCGCCTCCACATCAAAGAAGGCCCTGCGACTCCGTTTGGCTGCCTGGCTTTCACCAAATTTCGTTGCCGTTCGCTTACGCAGCTGCTCCACATCCTGGCTATCATCGTTGGCACTCCACTCGAGCACCAAACGGCGTCCATAAAGATGCGTACTGGCACTCAGTGCCTCAAAGGCACGCTTGGCCTCCGCCTTGCTCATGTAATCAACGAAACCGAAGCCACGATGAGCCTCCTCGCCGGCGGTGGCTTTCTTGGGGATGCGCAGGGAACGCAGCTCGCCAAAGGCCCTGGAAAGGGGGAAAGAAAGAGGGGTAAGGAAAAGGTTAAAGAGAGGGTTTAAAAGGGGATTTCAAGAAGGATAAAGAGAGGGTTTAGAGGGGGCTTCAAACAAGGATAAAGAGAGGCTCTAAAGGGGGACTCTAACAAGGATAAAGAGAGGCTTCAAAGGGGAGCTCCAAAAAGGATAAAGAGAGGCTCTAAAGGGGCTTCAAACAAGGATAAAGAGAGGCTCTAAAGGGGGCTTCAAACAAGGATAAAGAGAGGCTCTAAAGGGGGCTTCAAACAAGGATAAAGAAAGGCTTCAAAGGGGAGCTTCAAAAAGGATAAAGAGAGGCTCTAAAGGGGGCTTCAAACAAGGATAAAGAGAGGCTCTAAAGGGGGACTCTAACAAGGATAAAGAGAGGCTCTAAAGGGGGACTCTAACAAGGATAAAGAGAGGCTCTAAAGGGGGACTCTAACAAGGATAAAGAAAGGCTTCAAAGGGGAGCTCCAACAAAGATAAAGAGAGGCTTTAAAGGGGGACTCCAACAAGGATAAAGAGAGGCTCTAAAGGGGGCTCTAACAAGGATGAAGAGAGGCTCTAAAGGGGGCTTCAAACAAGGATATAGAGAGGCTCTAAAGGGGAACTCCAAAAAGGATAAAGAGAGGCTCTAAAGGGGGCTTCAAACAAGGATAAAGAGAGGCTCTAAAGGGGGCTTCAAACAAGGATAAAGAGAGGCTCTAAAGGGGGCTCTAACAAGGATAAAGAGAGGCTCTAAAGGGGGCTTCAAACAAGGATAAAGAAAGGCTTCAAAGGGGAGCTTCAAAAAGGATAAAGAGAGGCTCTAAAGGGGGCTTCAAACAAGGATAAAGAGAGGCTCTAAAGGGGGACTCTAACAAGGATAAAGAGAGGCTCTAAAGGGGGACTCTAACAAGGATAAAGAGAGGCTCTAAAGGAGGACTCCAACAAGGATAAAGAGAGGCTCTAAAGGGGGCTTCAAACAAGGATAAAGAGAGGCTTTAAAGGGGGATTTCAACAAGGATAAAGAGAGGCTCTAAAGGGTTAATCCCACAAGGATAAAGAGAGGCTCTAAAGGGGAACTCCAAAAAGGACAAAGAGAGGCTTCAAAAGGGCCTCCTACAAGGATAAAGGGAGGCTCTAAAGAGAGCTCCTCCCAAAGCTAAAAGCAACTTACTTGAATATATCCCGCACTTCCCGATATTGCGCCTGGAAAGGTATATTCCTCACCAGAATCTTGGTGCCCGTTTGCATTTTCTGCGAGGCCAGACGTCGCTGGGCAACCGCCTGGTCTTGACTCCTAAAATAAAACATAAAATATATAAACAATTAATCCAGGTAAACCCCATAACTTTCAACTCACTTCAACACCCGATCGCTGCGCTTGAGCTCCACAGGATTGCCATCGATATGGGTAAGCTGCATATTTTTCAAAGCATGCTCAGCCACCGCTGACTTTTTAAACTGTATAAAACCATAGCCCAGGGAATTGAGCTGACGCGGATTCTCCGGATCCTTGCGTTTGGCTATTTCCACCGTGTGAATGCTGCCCAAATGACGGAAATGCCGCTCCACCGTCTCCTGGACAGTCTTAAAGTTGAGATTGCGCAGGAATAAAGTGGTATTTGGTTCCGGTTCATCGTCAGCATCCTCGGCCAGGGGTTTCTCCTCCACCTTTACCTCCTGCTCCTGCTCCTTCTCCTCCACCTCCTCCTCCTCCTGCTTAACCTCTTGTTTAGGTTCTGACTTGGGTATAATTGCCTCCCCACTAAGTGTCCTGGTAAAGACCTCATCCGGTGCCCACTCCAAATACAAGGGAGCATTCTTAAACTTGCTGTAGGCCAACTTCTTGAATGCCTGCCTTGCCTCTGAGGGATCACAAAACTCAATGAGGGCCGTCACCCCACTGGGTGGCAGAACAATCCTTCCAATGGGACCAAAACGACTAAAGACTGGCGTCAGCTCTGAAATCTCCGTGGCAGCTGGCAGATTCTTGGCCAGTATCACAGTGTTGGAACGCCGCTTGGGCGGCTCATCAAAGGCATTCAGCCGGACACCCTCCGCCTCAAGGAAACGCTTCATTTCAATGACAATTTGCGTCTCGCCGAGGGCCAGGCGCACGGCGGCACTGCTGCCACCCTCGCTGGTGTCCAAAATGCGCTCTTTGGTGGTCTTGAACTGTTTGGCCAGAATCTCGGCCACGGCATTGGCGCCCAGAAACAAAGTATTCCAGCCAATGGGCTTCTGGGCGTTCTTCTTCAGCTTCAAGGCCTTCTTTTGCTTGAACGAAAGACTGGCATCATTTTCATCATCGAGCTCATCTTGGTTTGTCTTCTCCGAAATGTCCTTGCCGGGTAGGAGGTGCAGCAGCCGCCCATGGAAATCGGTGCCATCAAGGGAATTAAAGGCCTTGAGGGCATGCTCTGGCATCATGTAGGTGACCGTGCCAAAGCCCTTGATCTTACGCGTTAGCTTATCCACCGGCAGATTGACCTCCACCACGGGACCATACTGTTCGAACAGCTGACGTAGCTCCTCCTCGGTGGTGGTGTAGGCCAGATTCCTAAAGAATATCCTGCCCGATTCGGAAATGTTATCCTCTTTGGATAAACCATCCTGCTGCTGCTGCCACTTGGCATTGGACGGTACAGTTACCGCTGGACTGGCACCACTCTTGCCCGCCTTGGTCACCTTGTTCTTCTCGGTAAAATCGGAGAAGAACACCTGTTTGCCCTTGATGAAACTCTTGTTCTTGAGCATACCCTTGGCCATGTCCTTTTCGGTTTTGAAGCCCACATAGCAGAAGCCATGGACCTTGCTGGGCAGGCGAACCGAGTAGGGTTTCAGGGGTTTGAAGAACTTGAGCACCTCCTGGCGCTTGGTATTGTACGGCACATTGTGTATTTTGATGGTGAACAGCTCCAGATTGGATTTATCGGCGGCTTTCTTTGAGGGAGTCACCTTGCCAGCCATCAGGGATTTCATGTACTCCAGATCACTGATGGGTTTCTCGGCCAGTTTGGCAGTGTCCTCGGCTACTTCCTCATCACCAGCATCATCATCGGCATCCACGCCGCTGTCATCTCTGCCAGCTGGTGTTTTAACCTCTTCATCCTGCTCCCCCTCATCCTCATCTTCATCTTCATCCTTTTCCTCTTCCTCTCGATTGCCATTTATGCCCAAATCATTGCCCCACAGCGTGCGAGACTTGTCGTGGGCCTGTAAAAACTCCTGGAACTCGGGATCGTCCTTGTGCTTGCCCAGAATCTTATCCACCTTGTTGTCCTTCGGTTTCTTCTCTTTGTCGCTTTTCTTTTTGGTGTTCCCCGCCTCCTCCTCCTCGGCCTTCAGCTTGTCCAGATTCTTCTTGCTATCCTTGGCATACTTGCTCCACGATTGCGGTTTGGACTCACTGCCCAAGGCAGCGCAGGATTCCACGCGCACCCGACTTGTCTGGATGCAGGTGTTGTTCAAATGCCGTATGGCCGCCTGTGCCTCATCCTCGCTGCTGTAGCCGACGAAGCAGAACTGCCGGAACTTGCCATCGGGCGTGTATTTAAGCTGCAGATCAGTTATGGTTCCCTGGGCCCCAAAAATCTGACGCAGCTTGTCCTCCGTGATCTGCGGGCGGGGGTTGTGGTGGCTGTTATCAAATCAATAATAATAATCGAGTATTACATACATGCTTGGGCAGCTGCTTAACTATAATTCGTGACATTTTATTGCTAAATTATAGGGTTTTGCGGGTAAAATTAATAAAAACGCATTTTGTTTACGAATCGCACGTGCAGGCGATAGTATTGGTAAACGTCTCAGTCGGTGCCATATGATAAATCAGTGTTTTCAACTATCGGCTATCGAAATTAGCTAGAAATAGCTATTAATAGCTGTTCACAGCTAACATTCGATAGCATACACAATCGAAAACAAAGCGCGCAACCGATATTTTGAATTAAATAAAACTTTGGTTTTATTTATGTTTTATTTTGTAAAAAAATTAACTTCTTTGTTTGTTTTCTGTTTTAAAATAAATAAATTCCCATTATAAACATCAAGTAACTGGTACAACACTTTGTTCAACACTGTTTTGGAGTGCTATACAACTGTAGAAAAAACTGCTAGCCCTTTTGCATTGGGAATATTTTGTGTTAAATTTTGGAGAACATCGTTCGAAGTCGGTTTTTGCAAGGAAAATGTAATTTAAAGGATTCAAAAACATTGAAATATTTAATTCTAAAGCCTGTATTGCAGGGCATCGAATCCGTATAAGCAGAAAGTCGTCAGCCAGGAGGAACTCGATGCAGCAAAGGTGTATGTTTTTCCCACCATCTCGTATTTGAAATAGAATCCTCGCTCTGGGTATGACATCGCCAGCAGCTACCCAGCTGTACACAGAGGCATCTTCTTCGAAGGCGCTCCATGATGATCATGACAAGGAAAACGCCGGAAATTCGCCCGACTCCGAAGACCCAAATTGGTTCCTGAACGTAGATAAGTCTGAGGATAATAGGAACCCGGTTGCCGGAGCACCGCCAGGTCCAACTGCCTTGAGTCCAGCACAAGACAACAACTTCAAAATGCACAACTTGAGGAGCAAGAGAATGGCCAGAGCTGTGCAGCCCTATTCCATACCCAATAGGCCTGCTGAAGGATCCAATTAGATTAATAGATTTTTTATAAGATTATTTAAATATTTTTCGTGCATTAAATGCTTGAATTTTCCTGTTTTTATTTTCAAAACAATTATCGATAGCTGAGAGCTTTCTTGTGCGCCATGTTATCGATTGTGCGAGCAAATCTAGCTATAAACTAGCTATTTTTCAGCTTAAAATTGTTCCGTTACTTCGATAACATCGCTAGTGCCGCCATGTTTGTTTTCACTAGCACCCAAGCGGTCGCGATTTGCGAAAAACTGCGCGAGAAGAAAGAAATTGGCTAATTAGGAAGCGTTTATTTCGTTTTAAACGCAATATAGTGACCGGATCCGTATCCGTATCGGGTTAATGACAGAGCAGAGTGCGTCGGGAACTGCCTGTCCTACGTGTTTCGTGTTTCGGGTGTTTTGTCAGTAACTGTAAAACCCATTCGTCGACTACATTAAATTTCCAAATTCGCCTTAGTTTTCTTTTCGTCCGGCTCTCGAAAATGATGTTATTTACCTACTGCCCGGACGAGCGCGACCCGCTGGGTCTTGAGTTCCTCCGCCAAGTGCCACCGCAGGCGCCTCGCGAGGACTGGCTAGTGGTGCTCAAAGTGAACACCATTTTCGTCTTCACGCAACTGTTCCTGTTGCTGGCCTTCATGGCCTTTGCCGTCTTCCAGCCCTGTTCGCAGCTCCGTCTCCTATGGTACGTGCGCCAGCGTCGTCGCTATGCCAGCTTCATATTCCGCCGTTTACTGCGTGATGTGGACGAGGCGTTCGCCGAGGTAACAAGAATGAACTTGAACGAACACGATGAGCAGCAGCAGCAGCAGCTACTGCTGGCGAGCTATCTGGAAGCCAGAAAAAGTGCGGACCTGGCCATTCGGCTGTTTAGGCGCGATGCCTGTAAGGTACTATACCCGTCGCAGGATCTACTGTCGTCACCGCCCGGCGAATTGTACTTTGTGGCCGATGGGGAGGAGCAGGAGATGGCCGCGGCCGGCTACAGCAGTGCGGACGTCAAGGTTGAGGTTAGTGATGAGTTCTTAATGCAGCTGCTATACCCGGAGCGGGTGCAGTTTTAGCACCAATGGAGTGATCCTCTGACATGGCAGGGTCCATGTGTCCCTTCCCTCGGATGGCATCTTGCGACATGAGCCGAGCACTAGACTCGGGATTGTTGAAAGAAATCCTGTGGAATTAGTGGATCCACTGCCGGCATAGGTTTAGCCACGTATAGAATGTATTTTTTTTTTAGGAAAACCCATCTGCAATTTTATAATTAACCGAAATAAAAAGATATATTATCTAAAAAAAAAAAAAATCAATATTTTATATATTTTCCACCTCCATTTTAACCCCCATTTTTACAATAAATATACACTCTTTCATTTTTATTTTCAGTTATATTTTATTTCAAACACACTCCACTTCGCACTCAAGAAACCCTCTTACAACTACCGTATATATACGATACGAGATATATACAGATTATGCAACATATGCCTAGGATATATATTCATAAACAAACAAAAAAAAAACATTAATAAGGCGAACGAGAACCAACTAGATGTTTTGCAGCCAAAAATTAACAACAAAATCGGGCTTCCCCGGCGGCTAGATATTCCACAGAAACGGGAAAAAAGTTCCCATTACAGAGACACACACACACACAGATACCCTTCACTGCTCCTTCACTTTTTAAAGCAGATCTTGAGTATTCTGATGACGGGCGCCTCGAACAAGGCGGATATGACAAAGGCCGAGCCAAAGGAGACCACGGCATTGCCCAGGAACAGGGTCAGGATGAGGGGATTGCTCAGATGGACAGTGCCGCTCATGTGCGAGGAGCAGATAAACATGATGATGGGATGGATCAAGTAGGCGCAGTATGTGAGACGCGACAGTGGCCACAGCACTCGGTACGATAGTATGGCATTTACCGTGGGCGCTAGACCCCAGCAGCAGGACAGAACAATCCATACTAGACCGCAGCCGAAAGCGGTGTGGGCAACGCCCACATAGAAGGCGGTATAAACAGTGCTCAGTTGACCCTCCCAAACGCCAAAGACCACGATGAGGAGCACGGACAAGCTGGCCGTCCAAAGGGTTAGATTGAGGCGCCTGGAGACAGTCGGCGGAGTCTTCACCTTGTACAGGACATAGCCGGCGCACATGCCTGGAATGAAAGGAAGAGGATATTGGAAAAATTAGTGGAAAATGTATAATATAATGGAAACTATTGGAAAAAAGGAAAAGGACTGGAAAAATCAGTTGATCATTAAGGTAATAATGTGAAACTAACGAAAATTATTGAAAAAATCATAAAAATTATTATAAACTATTGTAAATAATTGAAAACTAATCAAAAATATTGAAAATTATAGGAAAGGATATTGGAAAAATCGGTGAAAAATTAAGGATGCCATAGAAATTATAAAGAACTATTGGAAATGATTGGAAACTAATGGAAATTGTTGAAAACTGTTGGAAATTATTGGGGTAAGTCTGAGATTTTACTTTATTTCAAAGTTTTAAGGGGCAGAGTTTTAAAAGAAAGATATATCTGATATATTTATATATAATGTTAACATTTAGTTGGAATATCCGGCCTATCGATAGATGTATAAATATTTGTAAATATAAATATAAATATTTTACCTTTGCGATAAATTTATGATAAATCGTTTAGCACAGGAAGAACCCTATATTTTTTCTAACCAAGATCAGAAATTATCTTCTATAAAACATCTAAAGTTTATGCATACCTTGTGGAATTTCTAAATGAAATATTTTGATAGTTATCAATTTTACCACTGGCCTGCCTATTGGATATTTTATCGTTGCGATAAATAAGAGATTATTCGTTATTCTGTTGAATTTATAAATTTTACAACGTTAAAAGCAATATTTTCTTTATCAAAAACTATTTTCTATATTTAACGGCAAGCGATCTTGTTGTCTATATATTTTTCGACTTTTTTTTTATCGATAAAAATCGATATATGCTTATCTTTAGTACTCACCTACTATATAAGATCCCACGCGCTGCCAGGGCTTGTCATACAAAAAGTCAAAGGACTCAAAGGGCAGCGCCACTTTGTGTGTATACTGATGCTGTAGGGAGATAATACCCGAAAGGCTCCAAGAGCTGAGTAAAAAGACGATCAACGTCAAGGCCACAGCCTTGAAATACCTATAGAAAAAATAACAAAACAAAAAATATATTTAAGGTCTGTAGGAGGTTAGAAAATGTACAAGAATTAAACCCACTTTCTGGCAAAGGCCAAGAGCAGAGCGGCCATCACATAGAACTGCATTTCATTGGCCATGTACCAGCTCCACATCATGCACATCTCTCGTTGTGGAAAGAAGTTGTTGATGTACAGAATATTGCGCCACCAGTAGATGCGGCAAGTGTTGTGCTCGATTTTAGCGGGCTGAAATACCGAAGAGTCTAGGCCTTGTCTAAAAATAAAAAAAAAATATAAACATAAAGATCAAGGATCAAGAGGGTTATAGAAAGAGTGTCCTACCTTACGGCAAAATCATTGAAAATGACCACGAAAAGGTAGACGGGCGTGAGCCGTAGATAGCGATAGAAAAGCATCATCAGGGTCTCCGAGCAGCTGCGCTGGACAAAAAGGCAGGGCTCTGTGGGATGCTTGCGCTCCTGCTTGAGGTAGAGCAAAGTGACCAGGAGGCCGCTGATGAAGAAGAACGAGTCCACCGAGAAGGTGGCATTGCCAATCACCTGATACCACACCGAACGTTCTGTGATGACGCGTTCGAACTGGAAAAATAAAAGAAAAAATTTCACAAAATTAAAGAGAGAAATTTTAAAAAATTAAAGACAGAAATTTAGGGATTAAAAAAAAATTAAAGAAAATTTTAAAAAATTAGAGAAAGAAATTAAGAAAATTAGAGAAAGAAATTTGAGATAATTTAAGAAAATTAAAGAAAGAATTTTAAAAATTTCAAGAAAAAAATTTAAGAAAATTCAAGAAAGAAATTTATGAAAATTAAATTAATTAAACAAAAAAATTAAGGAAAGAAATTTAATAAAATTAAAGAAAGAATTTTAGAAAATTAAAGAAAGAAATTTAAGAAAATTAAATTAATTAATAAAGAAATTTAAAAAATTAAAGAAAGAAATTTAAGAAAATGAAAAAAAGAAAATTAGAAAATTTGTACCTTATTCTCGCCAATGGCAAACATTTGGAGGTACGTGTGCACCATCATGGTCCAGAGCACTGAGAAGACCCTTAGGCCGTGCAGGCAGGAGGTGTGCGTCTGCAATGGGTAACGGAGCAGTAGCAGATAAAACAGATCCTTATGGATACATTACCTCTATACTTACCTCCTTGGTCTTGTCAATATTCAGAATGGCCTTTGCATTCGTTTGCAAGGCAAAGCACAAAAGTATTTGTTGATGCAGAGCTAATACAAAAAAAAAAAAAGGGTTTCAAAGACAAGGATCAAGAAGAAGATAAGTTAGTCATGGTAATCACCACCCACCAATTGGCTGCTCTGCCTCATAGGTTCCCGTCACCCCAGCACAACTGCCCGTCTCCACTTGATAGTCTGTAAGTTCGGTTTTCATTGTGGCAGAGGTGTTGGCATCACCACCAGTCACCGCCTCTGCTCCCAAATCTCCAGATGTATCACCACCCAGTCGCTGTCTATTCCCATTGACATCCATTTCCACGGCTGACTCAGTGGAGCTGGGACTTGGGCTGCCCAATGGACGCATCTGAAAAAGCTCAAATGGTTTGCCATAAAAGCCCACGCCACCTGCTCCTCCTCCGCCTCCTCCACCACCATTTTTGGCCGTGATGCCATCGCACTTGCCGCTGATGGCGGCTATAGGAGCCACCACCAGGCGCCGCTCATCGATCTTGAGCTGGTAATATGAGGCCACCAGTACTACCAGCAACAAAGTGAGCATAAAGCTACTGCAGGAATTAAAAAAAAAATATAAATAAAAAATCTAGGATATTTGTAACCTAGACTCACATGAACACCTGGAACTTGAGCTGCCGCCAGTGACTGTAGAGGCCGGGCACAGTGCGTACGTGCAGCACCTGTAGCGGCGGTTGCTGCACCGAGGTATTGTGCGCCCCCAAAACGGTGAGCATGCGAGCATAGGGATCCAAAGACAAAATAGACTGAACATCATGAGCGGAGCAGGATTTGGGCAGGCATTCGCCTAAACTAAGGAGCATCTAAGGGGAAATAGGAAATAAATATCTTCTTTGATACTCTACACAAGTTTGAATATTAAAAAAACTTTAAGTATAGGAAATTCTGTGAGATTTTTCTAATCACAAACCATCGAAAAAGTATCTTCTGGTTCTTGGTTATTTTGTTTTTTTCTCTTAAGCTTATTGTTTAAGCACTCACCGATCTATTAAGCCTGGGTAAATGTAGGGCCACATCTGCCACAAAGAATTCCAGATCAAAGTGCTTGCGCTCCTCACTGGAACTTTGACGGTTAAGCTCCAGGCAGAAGGATAGCTGACCCAGCCACTTGTCGTTGCCAAAGAGGAGTTGACCCCGATAGCGACCCGAGGAATCGTAGGCTACAAAAAGGGAAATTAAAACAAAGAATAAGAGGAGGAGGAGGAAGAGAAGGAGAAAGAGGAGCAAAAAAGGAGTAAAAAGAGGAGCAAAAGAGGAGAATGAAGAGGATTTGCAGGAGGTAGAGAAGGAGGAGGACGAGGACGAGGTGGAAAATGAGAAGAAGAATCAAGAGAAGAATGAGGAGAAGAATTAGGAGAAGAATCATGAGAAGAATGAGGAGAAGAATCAGGAGAAGAATGAGGAGAAGAATCAGGAGAAGAATCAGGAGAAGAATCAGGAGAAGAATGAGGAGAAGAATCAGGAGAAAAATGAGGAGAAGAATCAGGAGAAGAATCAGGAGAAAAATGAGGAGAAGAATCAGGAGAAGAATCAGGAGAAGAATCATGAGAAGAATGAGGAGAAGAATCAGGAGAAGAATGAGGAGAAGAATCAGGAGAAGAATCAGGAGAAGAATGAGGAGAAGAATCAGGAGAAGAATGAGGAGAAGAATCAGGAGAAAAATGAGGAGAAGAATCAGGAGAAAAATGAGGAGAAGAATCAGGAGAATAGGTCGGAGGACGAGGAGAATGAGTCGGAGGAGGAGGTAAAGGAGAAGAATGAAGAGAAACTCTCATGAAACACTCACCCTTCTGGGCCCACTCATAGCTCGAATGCAAAGCCGTTAGATACGCCTGCATCTCCAAGCCACATCCTGTCCGTACACTGGTGCGTATCTCGGAGATTTGCCAATAAAAATGATCATAGAGATTTGCCACAATCTGGAAATAGTTGGCCTGGCCATAGAGGCTCTCGGCCATGCTACTACCATTGCCACTACCCGTGGCATTGGCCGCCAAGTAACGATTGATGCTATTAATGGTACTGCCCAGAGTCTTGAGCTGCATATCATCATCGCTTTGCTTGAGCAAATCTCTGCCCAGTTTGGGTGCCAATTGTGGTTTACTCCGCAGGATTTTCAAGATGTGTGTACTAGACGTTGTCGTCGTCGTCGATGTGGTTGTTGTTCCCGGCGATGTGGCTGTGGTGGGTTCAGTGGAATGCGGCTCTGAGAGCTCAGCTATGTCCACATCCACCGTTTCGTTTTCATCGGGACTTGCTGAGGGACTATAACTGAGATTGTCACTGCTACTGCCATGCTGTTCCTGGCTGCTCAGGTCACCCTTTTTGATCACCTCATGCTCCAGATCCTCGAGATCACCCAGATTAAAGTCAAAGGTAACGGGATGCAGTTCGTAATCCTTGAGGGGATGCGGCTTGACATACTCTATGTTGGGTAGAATCTTTTCCAGTGGAAGATACGGTTTCTTTTTCAAAGGTTTAAGTGGCAGAATCTCGTGTGTATTTAGGGTTAAAGGTGGTTCCTCTGTTTCTTGATCTTCAACCACATCTTCGTGGACTTCATGCAGAATGGTGATGTTGTTTTCCCGTGTGGTAAACCTATGTAGACCACCTGTCAAGGCTTTCGCTTCTCCTGTTTTGTGTAATGTTTCTGTTTGATTTGTTATTGTTCTATTGGTTAATTCCTCGCTGGAGCTTGTGGGTGAAAGGCAGGCGGTGAGCAGGAGTACAGCCACTACGGCAATCCTTGGGGATTGCATATTCCCCGAGCTTCTTCTTTGTAAATCTCTCCTGGTTAACTCACTCTCCTGGGTTTTAGGGGTTCTCTATTTTTGAGGGGGTTTCGTGAATGGTTTCCTGCTTTCCAATTGAATCTTTTTGGCTTTTTGTTTGGGTTAAACTCTGCTCAGCATGGTCTCAAGTTTTTGGAGTATTGTTGTTGTTGGTTTTCCCGCACAGTTCCCTACTTTGTAGTGCCTCGTGGTCATTGTCGCAATCTCTGGCTTAATCCTTAGAGCTTCATATGGTTATTTCAAGTCTCTGAAATGAAGGAAAGTAGAGGAAGATGAATCTTGATCCCCTTCAAAGCTTGCCTGTCTTGTCTTGGACTTTAGACTTTTGGCCTCGCATAATTTTCACTTGTTTATGATTCGATTTTCTTTGATGATTTGTTTCTAGGCAAGCTAGGCAGCCTGTGGTGTCTGCAAAAAAAAAAGCAGAAAAAAAATTGCGAAAAAATTTCCTGAAAACCGAAAGAGAAAAACTTGTTAAACGTGTTGTGACCAGTCGTGGTCGTGGCCGAAGCAAGGCTGGAAAATGCTGAAGTCTAAAGGGGGGTTATTGGTATCATTGCTTATATAACTTCCGCGTCGCGTATTAATTCGTTGATGGTGTGACTATGATCTTTGGTTTCGCCTAAAAAATATTATGCAATGCAGATTTTTAAAAGAGATCTTCAGGGGAGAGAGAGAGAACCCCAACCCGAACCTGAAACCGAAACCATAGACCACTGAAGCTTGAAGTGAAGGGTGAATTTCTAAGCTGGGTTTCGGGGGGGAAACCCCCGCAAACAAATAACAAAAATAACACTAAAGATACATTTTGGGGTGGCAATTGAATGGGCAAACATGGAGTTAAGTCCAAGTCAAGCCAAGCCTAGCCAAGCCAATGTAAAGAAAAGCAAACCCGAATATTGTTTTCTGGCACGTTTCTTTTTCCTTTTTTTGGGGGGGAGTAGTAGTAGGGATTTCTTCTTTATTTTATTTTGTATTCCGTAATTTTGTTTGATTTTTTTTTTGGAGGGGATACTACTACTACTAGCCAAGTCCACCACGAACCGTACCGATGAAAGTAAAAACCGCAACTGATCAAGCGCCGCCAAACGTTGGGAGCTGGGAGCTCTTTGGGAGCTCTCGGTCTCGGATTCAGATTCGGATTCGGATTCGTGGGCTTGGAGAAGGTGTGTGGTGTGTGGTGTATGGTGTGTGGCATGATGTGTGTGCCAGCTAGTATGTGTGTGTGTGTGTGTCTGTGTGGAAAGGCGCAATAAAGCAAACAAGCAGAAGGCAACCTGACAACTGCAAATGCAACTGCAAACTGTAAGATACAAAACTGCAAACTGCAAAATGCAACCAACCATCGGCAAGCCGTTTGCCTAAATGAAACCAAACGAATGCTTTTTATGATCAATTTTCGCTAAAAGCTAAGCTAAGGCGGCACACTAGGTAGGCTGGGCTCTGCGGCTGGAGCTGCAGCTGGAGCTGGAGCTAAAGAGAGAGAGAGGTAGTTCGAGGTGGTCCAAAGAGACTGTTTGCGGAGTGGAGTGACCTGATCGCTGGTTATACTGACCAGTCCAGCGCATGCAACTCGAAGAACTAGCTACCAACTCCAATGGCCTGGCCCAAAACAATAACAGCAATACGACGATAGCACCTGGCCAGCACATCGAAATGTCGCAATGATCCAAAAATCCATTCACACAAACACACACGCACACTGGTCACTCCAGGCTTGGACTCTCGGACTTGGACAGTTGAAAGCCTTCAATCGAAAGCGAAAATGTGGCAAGTGGCAAGTGCCGCCCCTCGGTACACTTTCGATTGCATAAGGAACTTTGATGGATTTATATGGAAAATCTTGGCTGAAATGTTTAGAATTTTCTTCTAGAATTTCAAAGGGAAATAAGAAAAGAAATTAATTTTTAGAATTTAAAAGAGAGACAAGAAAGAAAGCAAACTTCAGCAAGCCAAAGTTTATATACCCCTTAAAGGTTACAATTGAATGTATCATAACTAAGTCAAAAAAGCTTTAATTTCAATACTAACCCCTTATAAAATTTTTGAAAAAATTGACTAAAATTTATTTTTGTCCGTATACGTCTAGAAAAATTCGTCTGTTTATGCTGATCAAGAATATATATGATTTGTGGGGTCGGAAATAACTGCTTCACTTAATAAAATAATAAATACCCTTCAAGAAGTTTGGAAATATTTTCCTTTCTTAATCGATATTTATCTATATTATTATACGGTAATTTATGGGATAATAAAAAGGCTTGGCCTTTTAAGGAAGCAGAAAATGGAGGTTTGAAGTCTTAAATGCTAACGATAATGTTTAAATATCAATTTATATATCGAGCTTAGCCTTAAATATTGATGTAGAATCGTTTTATCGATATTTAATGAAAAATCTCGAATAATCTAATAAAAAGTAAACTATATTTATACTGAACACGTGGAAAGTCCTAGGTGAATCTACTAATTTAATAAAATGAATGAATAAAAATGCATGAAAATCGGGTATTATCATTTCGCTTGTCGCAAAGAGTGTCCAGCAAGTCCAATTCCAAAATGCAACTCAAAAGGTTGACAAACTATTTCGTCTTTCCTCCTCCGCCTCCTTGCCTTTTTTTCGCATTGCGTCTAATGCGTAATTGGACTTGGGACTTGAGACTTGAAAGCCGACCGAGGCCTGACATGAACATGAAATACTTGATTCAAGCGGAGGTCCAACACCTGATCTCTTGGCTCAATCAACTCTGGGCTGTTGTTAAGTAATTTCCATCAACTTTCTGGCCAAGAAAGAGCAACTCATTAGGAGATAATCAGCAGAGGTGCCCCTCGTGGAGAAGGAACTCTCTGCTCCCGTGGAACAAATGCTTCAATGACTGACGATAAGTGAGTGTGTGCCAGCAGAGTGAGTGTTAATGTGAGTGTGTGAGTGCGAGTCTGATTGTGTGGGTATTGGGGGATTGGTAAACGCCTGTAGCCACCGTCGTATTTGTGATGCAATTTGCCAGAAACTCCATGGTTACGCTAGCCGCTGCCAGTGGAACAATAATAAAATAAAAAAAAATAAAAAATATATATATATATAAAAGCACAGGCTGTAGAGGAGGCCCCCGCGCTACCAAAAAGAAAAGTCAAGAAAAACTGTAGCAACAACAACAACAGGTAGAAGAAACCGAAAGGAAGGCTAGCTGCGACGGAGCGAGGCCTGAAACACACTAAACTATAAGGCTATAACCGGAACCATGTATTTTTCGCTTTAAATATGTATGATTTCTTAAGCACCTTGGCACACATAAATAACTTCAATTGATTATAAAAATTATGTTTAATTTAGTAATCAAGAATATTTCTTTGATTTCCTAAGAAGTTTTTGTGGGAAATACATGCGAGCAAAAAGTGTTACTAGGAGTGGTGGGATATATGTACTTATTATTATATATTAAACATTATATTTTATATAGAATATAAAAATAAATTGGAAAAAAAATTAGAAAATGAATTTTTGAATTTTTTGAATTATTTCTTTTGTTAATTATTTATTTATTTTATATATATTTTCATTGTTGATTTATTTATTAATTAATTCATTGATATATAAATAAATAATATACATTATTATATATAAATATTTATATATACATATATATATAAATAAATAATATACATTATTATATATTAATATTTATATATACATATATATATAATAATAATGTTTAATATTTGCTTTTAATATGTATTGTATATATTTTTAATATTTTTATTTGATTTATTACTGACTTTAGGTTAATATTTATTTAAAAAGTAACCAAAAATATAGCAAATGTCTCTCCCCTCCCTCTAGTTAATTATATTTCTTAACAAAAAAATTATATATTTAAATAAAAGTAACAGGTATATGCTTGTTTTTTTATTCATAATAAAAACTCTTAAAATCTGAATTTTCACATTTTAGCTACTACAAATTATTTGTTTATACCTTTTTTAATGCATATTTTTAGGCTTTTTTGTGGCTTTCAATTAAAGCATACTTAGGGGGCTTGATTGGGGCTTTTAATTATTTATTTTTTATTTATTAATGATTTGTAATAGGGATTATAAATAAATATTTGCTTAATTAATAATTTACGATAAAATTAAATTTTTTATATTTTTTTTGTAGTAAATTTAAAGAATGAACTTAGTTTGTTTATTTATTTTTGTTTTTATTTATTTGTAGCTGGGAATTATATATAAATATTTGCTTAAATTTTAATATTAATATTTGCAAAAATATATATTTTATTATTTATTTTAGTAAAATGAACTTAGTGTCATTTATTTTAATTAATTAATTTATTTATTTGATTTTTTTAAATAGCAAACATACTTTAATTTTTACCACATTAATCTAAGAAAATGTCAAGTTCATACCTTGATATCATTAGATATAGTATCTATATATACAAGGTATATAATACCTGATCTTTACAGTTTTCCTAAAAAAAATCTTGGCAAATTCTCAGACACCGCCACTCATCTGGCTTCTGGCTTTTGGCAAATCCCCGTTTACTTATTATGATTTTAGCGCCTAACGATGCCTAACGGTACAGCAGAAGACATTAGCTATGAGGAGAAGTAGGAGTCGGAGGAGGAGGAGAAGGAGAAGTAGAAGGAGAAGCAGGTGGCGGATCTGTCTCTCTGGAGTAGAGCAAAGCAGATCCAAGCTGTGCGGGTAATCATCATCAGGCCAAATGAAGCTTGCCAAATAGAGGGTATTTGAGTGCGGAGCAAGGGAAACGGAACTGGAATTCGCGTGTAATCACCAATCTTAATGGCACAAAATAATATTTTGATAGTTAATGGTCATCAGAGAGGGAGAGAGAACGAGAGTCTGAGGGGTTGGCGGCATCCGTTGATGACCCAGAAGCCAACTAAGACAATGAACGACTGATTATTATTTTGGTTACCAGGTCAATGAATCCATCAGGGCAAACATAGGAAATCCGGCTGGTGCCTAGCTACTGTTGACTAGGATTTTTGTTAAGCTTTCCCTTTCGATATTTAGTAGGATCTTGGCTTTGATAACTTTAGAAAGAGATTCATCGTTAACAGGTGTCATTCTTTGTCCTCTGTCTTCTGTTTTCTGTCTTCTGTCCCCTGTCCTCTTTTCCTCTTCCTCATCCTCATCCTCCTCCCCCTCCTCCTCCTCCTCCTCCTGGTTTTCTTCCTCCTCCTCCTGGCTTTATGTTCTATGCTAATGTCTTGTTGCCTTTTTCCTGATCATTTGCATTTTCCCATGGCCCCTGGCCCCGGAATTGCTGGGCATCTCTGCATCGCAAGTCCCAGGTTCCAAGTTCTAGGTTCCAGGTTCCGAATCCAGTTAGAATACCGAGTACGTTCCGTTTTGATGCCTGGGTCAATTCGTCAATTGGAAGTTAACTCCTCGTATGGCAAAAAGGTAACGGTGCCCCTTGCCTTATTTTTTTTATGCTTGGCCATGGCCAGTTCTTTGGTTCGTTAGAATCGTCTTGAATCGGAACGGTTTGGCTTCGCCCAGCTGTGTGTGTGCCTGATCATTTGTATCATCTGCATTCGCAGCAGTCCCTGCAATTTCCTTACTCAATTCTAAGGCATCGTTGGGGGTCACAGGTGTTCCTAAGACCAATAACTTTCAAAAAGCTGGCCAGACAGGCGTTGCAATTTATGGGGGAAAAGGGTTTTGGGATTTTATTTTTTTGATTGGATTTTTTTTCTATACTTTTTAAAGGATTTACTTTGTTTTTTGAAAATTTTTAATACAATTTATTTTATAAAAGTTGAGTTATTAATATGTTTTACCAGTCTCATTTAATCAGTTTTTATATATTTTTCTAAGCGTTTTTAAGGTTTTATTTGGTTTTTAAACATTTTTAACTAAACTTGTTTTATAAAAGTTAATTTTAGAATTTTGTATCCCCTTGAAACCCAAGTATTTTTAGTATTTTCAGTTAATTGAACATTTCTACACTCTTTCAAGCCAGATTTTGCCTTGCTCTAAGCCTCTTCTTACCTCATTTATTTTCGATTTAGCCAAATTGTGGTACTAACAGCCTCATCACCATTCAAATGAGGGCTAGTAGACAGCAGTTGTCTTGGTTTTTTTTGTTGGACTTTCAAAACATTCTAACATTTCCAGACTTTCTCCTTTGAGCTTAAGGTTGGAGGTTCTCTCTATCTGTCTCTCCCTCCCCTCGATGATCGATCGTAATCGATTTTGTTGTGAGTTTTCGTTTTCAACAGAAGCTTGTAATTTGCAGTGATTGCTTTATTGCCGATTTCCCATCATTTCGAACCAATTGCCATAAATGGAACTCGGGGGGCACACATTACCTACTTCACATTCACAATTTGTAGGTCATTAGAACTGCTAAATTTTGTACCTAAACGCTCTTTAATTTATATAATTACATGGCCCAAAGAGAACCCCGAAATAAAAAGCACCGCAAAGTGCAGCTACACAGAAGAGATTCAAGATCTTAACTTTATGCAGTAACTTGATGTATATAGTATCTTTATTTTTTATTTTTCCTGAACTGTTCGATTCGGTCTGGTTCGGTTTGGTTGGCTTCTACTTATGGCCATAAAGACATAATTGGCCAAGAAGCCTTAGGGCTCTAGAGGAGACTTGAAAAGTAAACAAGAGGAGGAAAATAATAATTTAATTTGAAATAAAACGAGGGAGACCCAAGCAGCATTCATTGTTGGGTCTTTGCACTCGTGCCTTCGCATTTATTTTTGACCTTTTTCGAGGTGCAAGTGTGTGTGTGTGTGCGCGAGTGTCTCTGGTATTGTGGCTAAATGGGTCATTCGTCAAGGTAACTTTCATTTGTGAGCTGGAAAAACCTAGGAGGCATGAGGCATGGAGCCTCGTAGAGCATGGAGCGTGGAGCGTGGAGCATTTAATCATAATCTCATTCTGGTTTTGTTCTTGTCATTGTTTAGTATAGCATCTTACACCAAAGCCACACCATTCCAAGCCATTCCATTCCAACCCATCTCCATCTTCTTTCCCAGTGACGATCCCACTAATTGGACTTGAATTGGACATGGCTGATTTTCCGTTCGGTTTCGGTTTCGCAGCTTATACACAGAGAGAGACTCTAGGTCTAGGATGTGGCCAACGGTACTGCAACTTTGCTCTGGGCATCATCTCCATTAGCCTTCAGCCTGGGGGGGTCAAGGCTAATTTCAACCTTTTGACAACTCAACTGGGTTGCTCTGCTCCTCCAGGGGTGTAAGGGGGAACGTAACCCGTTGCCAGTGCAAATTGCCAAATCACTTTCCTGCTACAAAGTTTGTAATTTGCCTTAATTGAATATTCGTGATGGTCAAAGAACAGCCGCAGTTTGGAGCCTGAAGCCGGCGGCGTCATTCTTTGCTTCCTTCTTGTCCATCAGCGTTGACATATACACCTCTGTAGCTTCAGGGTTTTATCCTCCTATCTTCAGGAAGTCGTCTCTGTTTTTGTAAAACCCAAATGAGGTATGACAAATGAACCCTTCTCTCTCTCTCATAACCACAGCGAATGATGGTGGTTTCTGTGGTTGTTAGTTGGATTTTATGATGATTTTTATGGCAGCTTAGGGTACGAAAAGGATGAGATATAGGCAAGACATGTATATATTGAAGGGAATTTAAAGGAAAGGGTATTTAGGGTTTATTTTCTATGATTTTATTTCAAGTTGAACTTACTAAAAAATCAAATAAGAGCAGGGAAATTTAAATCAAATAAGAATTAAGGCATTTTTACGGGATATTTAAATGAAGTAAGAGTCAAGGACTTTTCAGGGAAATTAAATCAAGTAAGTGTTAAGGAATTCTTAGGGAAATTAAATCGAATAAGAATAAAGGACTTTTCAGGGAATTCAATCAAATAAGTTAGGGAATTTTCGGAGAAATTAAATCACATAGAGTAAGGAAACTTTGAGAGGGAAATTTTCAGGGATACTAAATAAATAAGAGAATAAAAGAGAATTTTTAGGGATATTTAAATCAAATAAGAGTACATTTTGAGGGATTTTAAATCAAATAAGAATTCACGAATTTTCACGGATATTTATATTAAATAAAAGTTTTCAGGAATATTAAATTAAATAAAGTCCAAGGAATTTTCAGAAATATTGAAGCCCTAGCTAGCTGCTAGTTTTATTTAAAAGTCTCAAAACTAAACCCTTAGGGTTTTGTCGACCATTATCTTAAAGGCTCTAATGACCGATCCACCTGCCTCAGACACTTAAATGCAAACACATTTACCTGGGCCTGGGTCTGGGCCTGGATCCTGGGCTTGATCCTTCTGTTGATTGACTGCTTTCGTCACGCCACAGCTTCCAGTCAGAGTCGTCGCTCCATCCTCAGAGTCTCTCCATCCAAACGATTCCATCCCATCCCATCCCATCCCAACCCATCCATCCATGCGTCCATGCCATTTATCCTCTGGTGCCTCTCATTCTCGTTCTTGGTTCAAGGGAGATGGCTACCAGGAGTGCAACATGTTAATCATTTCGAGCATCAGGCCATGTCAAATGGAGATCACAGCCGTAGTAGTTGCTTCTCCCCCTCCCTTTTCGCTGTGTTTGCTCTGTTTGCTCTGTGGCGGTGATCCCTGATCCCAGCTCCAGCTTCAGCTTCAGCTTCATCTGTGCTGTGCAAACGCCCCGCGGGGCTTGTTACAAATTTTGATGGACGGCCTGTGGTTGAAATTGATTAGCTTTAATGGTGGCAAAGTTCTCTGCTCCATGCATTCCTAATGGAAACGCTTGGAAGAGGCTGTCCCAGCACCAGTCCCTGTCCCTATCCCTGTCCAGTTCAGTCTCCCTCTCTCTCTTTCTCTGGGCGCAAACAAAATCAGAATCAATCAAATCACTTCCAAGACAGACATATAATTTGAACGAGCCCTACTTGATGTGTTGCTTAACGCAAACTGTCATAAAGGGAATGCCTGGAGTTACCCAAAGTTCCCCTGGGGTTCCTTGCAGTTCAAGGTTGTTCCTTCTGGCAGGAGGAGGAATGGAGGATCGGGGTCAGGTCAGCTGGAGAGATCGCTCCATTAGACGTTTGTCTAATTTGCCTAAATCATGGGAATCCATCACAGAGACACGAGACAGCGGCTGAGGCCTTGCCCATCTGCGGTTTGTTCACCGACTTTCACAATCGAAAGAATTTGCTGGAGCTTCGCCTCGGCGGCCATTTTTATGCTTCATTAGGCCAGAAATTATATCTCATGACCATGGGGCCCTGAGATTCCCTGAGTTACCATACCCATGCCCCATGGCCATCACTGACATCGCCTCCTTTGGGGTTTTTCAATTTCTCAAAATTGATCAACTCCACTGATGGAAATCTGTCAGCCGCGGCGTCGAAGTGTTGAGAGCTTAGACGCAGAATGAATGGGGCTGGTGTAGGCACTTGGAGAAAACTTTAAAGGGTTTTAAAGATATATATTTGCAAAAATTTAAGTTAAGAACATATTTTACAACAAAATGTTTAAGATAAATCAAGAAATATCGATATATTGATAATAAATCGATTTTTAAAGCTTAAGAGATTTAGGAAATATCGCAATATTTTGGATAAATCGATTTTAAGCTATATTTTTTATATTTAAGATTTGGAACAATCGATATTTTCCATATGATATGATGATATCTTATGTGAGTCGATATATGTATGCCCGTAGTTCGTTTTTCTATCTTTCTTCAATATAAAATATTTAAAGATATATATTAAATATTAATATTTTTTTTAAATATTAATCATTTTAAATATTTATAATTTTAAATATTCTTCGAGTGTTCCCATGCTTGGGGGAGCTGGCAAAGCACATGCCTCCGAAGAACCATCAACAGAGGAATGATGAGATTCTGTTTTATAGATTTCCCGACCCGCAGGAGATGGCTTCGGAGTAGGAGTTGAAGTTGAAGTTGGAGTAGGAGTTTATGGGCAGACATGCAGGTTAGCATTCGCACCCGCATCGATGGAAAGCCATTCTTTGGCCCAAGTCAGTTCACTTAAGTCAGTTATTCAGCCCACTCAGAGACAGAGAGGGAGAGACAGAGAGCTTCAGCCCGAGGCCAGGACCTGGAACATGAACCTGAACAACGGCTGTGGCCCCTGGATGGATGGATGACTGAACACAAATGCAGACATTAAATGCGGCCAGCGTTGATTGATCCCCCAAACGATCTTGGGGGGAAGTGCGAAAGACTTGGAAGACTCGCAGCCATCATCAGCCAGCCAAGCGACAAATGAGCAGACACGAGAGTAATCGGAATCAAAATCGGAATAGGAATCGGAATCGGATTCGGATTGGGATTCTCAATCTGTATCTGTATCTGTATCTCAAGTTAGATGGGAACTGCTTTCCATCTGGTGTAACCGCAATCGAAGAACCCCAGTGGAGTGTGCAAAATGATTTCCTTGACTGACTCCACGCGGAGACTCTACTCTCACTCACTTCTGTCCAGAGTTTCAATTTATTCCACTGACTGGGCGAACACACTGGAGTGGCATCCAATGCCAATGCAAATTACCGAAGAGTTCATCAAACCTTTGGCGCAAAACCACATTGCCTACGAACGTGGACTTGGACTTGGCCTGTGACTACTGTGCTAAATGTTTCTCTTTCTGTTTGCCTCTGGTCTTGGCCATCATCATCGTCATCGTCTTGGGAATCTGCTCTAGTAGATAGTGGCTAGTATCTGGCACCTAGTATCTGGTATCTGGCAGATGCCAGCTCTGGTTCCGGTTTCATTATCGTTCTCGAAGGTGAGACTCTTGAAAGAGGATGTTCTTGTTTTAGTTGAGACAATCTTCTCCTGCTCTTCCCGAAGAACTGGTTGAATGTCTCACTGGTTTGGCTTGGTAATTCGATTAGCTATCGATTAACCAGACAAAAATCATTTGGGAGTTGAGATTAATTGAAACTTTTATAATTTTCACGTTGATTAATGAATTTAAAGCTGCTATAGAAAGGTTTCTAAACTGTTATTTATTTATTTTAGGCTCCTAAAGCTTTGCATTTATGATTTTTTAAGATCTCAACGATTTATTCTTATAGCTCTGACTCTTTATATGTATAAGCTATATATTGCATAAGAATCTTCACTAGATTAGGCAGCTTTTCTTCCTTACTCACTTCCCCTCTCCAAAACCCAAAGCTAACTACCTGGAATGATTTCATCAGGGGGCCGAAATGGGCAACGGCAGATGTCAGCCTCGTCACGCCTCCAAAGCTCTCCATCGCATCAGCACTTCTGGACTCGATCTCTGTTTCCATCCAAACCCATCTTCCATCCCATCTTCTATCCAAAACCAACTCCACCCCCATTTCCACCTTTGTCTCATTTTGTCCCGTGTAGTTTTGCTCCATTTCTGTCACGCTTGAAGACTGCAATTGAGCCAATTGAGCCGGGCTTAGCTGGGGCTTACCTGGGCTTGAGACCTACAACTGTTTTAGTTGCGGTTTCCGCAGCAAGAAGATGCTGACTGCTGACTGTTGACTGCCTCAAATCCAAACCCATTTCGGGGGCGTGTGAAGAAAAGCGGGCGGGCAGGGAGCTTGGCACAATAAAAAACAGAAAAAAACAAAGCCAGGCAACGAGATAATAATAATACACATAATATTAAAACGAGAACAACGACACTAAGCCAAGTTAGCAACGGAGACAGAGAGCTGACAACAATGGTGCGGGAGGTGCTCCGGTGCTTTGGTGCTTCGGTGCTTCGGTGCTCCGGGAAAATGACTAATTACGTGCTGGCAAACAGCAAACAGCCCGCGGTGGAGAGAACACTACAGTGGGGCCACTATACCTGTACAGTGGGGACTGGCGGCGAGCCACATTAGCTGCTGCTGCTGCTGCTGATCGAGCTGCTCGCGTTGGTAGCGGTGAATGGTAATTGCGGACCGTTATAATACGAGCGCGCATAATAAGATCGAGGGAGATGCGAGGAGCTCGAGGGGGGTGTGGGGTGTGTAGATGGGGCCACAGCACTGGCTGTACTAAAAGTACACTGGGCGAAGCACTGCACCTTTGGAATAATACATATAATCATTAGGGGGCTCCTTTAAGGGTAGGATTGCTGTTTTACCTTATAATTCCCAAGTTTGTTTATTAAAAAATATTTTTAAATTTTTTAAAATTACTTGCAACACGTAAAAATTTTAAATTTGAAGTTTAATTGAATTTAAATATATAATAAGTCTTAAGGAAATTTCAAATATATTTACCAATAAATTAAATATTTTGGTATTAAAAAATAGATCTTAACTTCATACACTTTGAAATCGATATAAATGTATATTTTTCTTATAATTCCCAAGTCTTTTGTTCCAAAAATATTTTAGAAATTCCCAAAAATGTATTTTGAACTGATTAACTAATTTTAAAAATGTCTATATTAAAATAAGTCTTCTAAAATAGATCCTAATTAAATCTTCTTCATTAAAAAATACTTGAATTATACAAGATTTTAAAGGCTTTTCTAGCAGTGTAGCTCGATTGAGGGAACTGACTGGGATCAGGGGCATAGTTGGGTTAGGTGGCAGTCTGGAAAATGGCAAGCGCTGGCGCTCAGGCCCTGATGCGCATATTTGCTCCAATTCCGGCGGTGGCTAAATGTGACACCCAGAAGGGGGCAGAGCCACATTGGATGGGTGGATGGATGGATGGATGTACCACACCACTCTAATCTAATCAACAATGATGATGACGATGAGGATGACCCAGTTCTGGCTGCGTTTTGCTGGCAACAGTTAGGCAAATGGAAGTCAAAGTGGAGTGCATTAGCATCTGCCACAAGCAGATGTGCAACATGCCACCGAGGAGTACATAGTACTACTACTACTACCAGTAGTCGTGGCCCAATCATCATCGGTAATAACCTCTGGAAGGTGCACACACACACACAAAAGTTGAAGAGGATTGAACTTAACAACTCTCTGGGGGGCAGGGGAGGCAGGGGAAGTCGGTCAGAGCCAAGCACTGGAACATGGGAATGCATATATCTTAATATTAACTGCTCTTAGACTCTTTAACTCTCTGGATTTTCTTGTTTATTGAATTTAGAAAATTAAGCTTAATTTTGCCATTTTTCCAAATTAGTTTTTACTTACTAAGGGGTATGAAATTGGTTTGATAATAAATTTAAATGAAGCTTTTTAGCTTAGTTTTGTTTTGCTTTAAGATAAATTGATTTAAATATCTAAAAAGTTTAAAAATAAAAGATAAATTAGCTGAAGTTTCAATTTTATTTTATAATTTCTGAGTTTTTTTTTTTTTAATTTTTAGGAAATTTTTAAAAATAATTTTTGGGCTCACAATTTGCTTTTTATTTAAAATCCATACAATTCCTGTTTTATTTAGGTTTACTTTAATTTAATTTAATAATAATTACAATAGCCCTGCTTTTCTTTTATTGCTTTTTAATTATTGCTAATTAATCACAATTAAAAGCTATGCTCTATATACATAATATTTAAAATTTTCCCCGTTTAATGTTCCCATAGCTCTGTTTTTAATTCTCACTTGTGGGTCAGTCTTCCCTTGACCCGTATTTTCCCAGATTTTTAGTAGCAGGCAGATCAGGGTCTCTGGGTGTTCCATTGTAAAAACTGTGTCAGTAGGAGCATCTACACAAAGGCTTTGGCTTCGAGACATTGACTTCGACTCCCCCTCGGGCGGTGTCAATTCCAGCCAGCCAAAGAATGGCCAAGCTGTCGACACCAATTGGTGTTGTTGTTGTTGTCTGTTTTTTTATATTTTTATTTTAAGCCATATTTAGTTACCACTCACACATACACAGACACTTGGGATTGCAGCTGGGAGAGCTCTCTGGGGTTTGTCCAGCAAATATGGACAAATTGCATAGGAAGTAAGAAACCAAAGTACAAACCAGATGACATGATTGATGATGACTCCCAGAAGTGGTAAATGGAGCACACACACACACACACCCGTAAAGGGTATTCCTTTTGGGTTCCTCTGGGTTTTTTTCTGGGTTCTTTTGGGTTCTTCAACCTTCGTTGAGTCAAGAAATTAATGGAAGCATTATCGTTAGCCAAGTGTTATTGCTCCGATTTAGTTAGTTAACTCTAACAGTTCATAAACACTTTGGCCAGGAAGTTTGTCGTCTCTGCAGATCACAAAAATCCACAGATCCCAGCTCTAGCTCCATCACACCACCTCCATCTTCATGCTTAATGCTTTTTCCAGCCAGAAGTGTTGTCATTAATCGCAAGATGCGACTCAAGACGCAGGAAAATTGTCAGAGGAAGAGCTGTACGATGTTTACGTAATGCCAGTGATTCCACATGATGCCATTTCCACCACCAGGTCTCTCTCTCTGGGATAATGTCTGTGTGGCATGTAAGCTGAAACCGCAATAGAATTATCCAGAGTGCGGGCTTCTGCCTCTCCCTTTGCCTTTTTTGGAATGCTGCACACATAACTGTCATTGTGTCTATGTCACTAAGCAAGGCCCAGTTGGTTTTTGCTAGAATATCTTCCAGCTTGGAAGAAGAGGAGTCACTAACCACAAAATTCGCTGAGGCGGAGGCTCCACCACCCCTCACTTCCTTCTCCATTCTACATTCTATTTCCATTAATGAAATGCTTAGAGCCCAAGCAAATTATTGTTTAGCTGCTCATGCGTGTGCCCGGAGCTCTACACTTTCCCAAGTGGAGCAGAGACATCGCTCCATGGAGAGCCATGGAGCCACGAAGCCATGGAGCCACGGATCACTGGCACCGAGGTCGGGTTAGAACATTGTCGTGCCGCCCTGCGGTGGCTTTCACTCTGGGATTTCTGTATCTCTTGAATCCCTTTTTTTTGGATCCCCAAAGGCTTCAGCTTTGACCAATTACCAGAAATCACTTTCTTTCTTTCTTTTCGCTGACCAGAAACAGAAACCCAACCATCGCGCGGGGCTCTATCCCCATTTCAGCCTCAGCTGTGCCCATTCCTCGTTCTCTTGGATGTTGGGAAAATCTATTTAACGGAATGCACTCAAATCATGCAAAACCCAAGCTTAAAACAAAAAAAAAAAAAAATAAATAAAACTAGAAAAAAAGACTGCAAAAATAGACACAAAATAAAACGTGAGTCGATGACGTGAGCCCGTCAGCCATCAATCGAGCATTGAAGTGGAGGGAGGCAGTAGCGGTGGAAGAAGACCAGGCACTTTGTTTGCTATTTTTAGGAAGAGTCCAGTGATGGACTCGAAGGCTACTCAGTATCAAAGGATTTCTTTGATATGAGTTTAATCGGAAAGAATTATTTACTCTCTCGACAGAGAGAACACATTTGATAAGACAAAACACAAACTTTCACACGTGCTCTACTGTCTAAACCTAAGGCCATTAACTTATTTCATTCCGGGGAGGTTAGAACCAGGTTGGGAATTATATGTGCACACTTGTGAGATTTTTGGCCTTAAGATTTTTAGGGTGATTTAGCAATGGTTTTTTATGAAATTTATTCAGCAAAATAAGCAAAAAAAAAAAAAAAAGGAACTAAACAAATAATAATTTGGTATATTAACTGTACAATTTCGATATTTATTGATAGCAATATTTTTCTCTATATATGGTACATTATATATCGGGAACTTTTCCTCTCGATAATCAACAACCCCAATCAACCCTCTGTGCAAGAAGGAGCCCGCAGAGAAACCAGAAAAAACCATAACGAAAATCGAAAACTATTTTTCACAGCCTCGGCGAGTAGATGAGACGAGACGAGACCGTTTAGGAGGAGAATCTCCTCAGAGTCCGTGTCTCGTGGCCCATGGCGACAAAGTTGCAGTGTTCGTGAAGGCTCTCTCTCTCTTTTAAGAGGGGCGATTTCCTTCCAAAAAGAAGAAGAGTATAGGGAGCCGTTACCAGAATCGTTTTCCAGCATTTCCTTTTGGAAAAGCCAGCCAGCAGGAAAGAAGGAAAGAAAGTTTTTTTTGCCAAAAAAAAAAAAAAAAATGAATACCCTCTATAGATCGCCCTAAGATTTGGCTTTTGTCTTTGCTGTGTTCTTTTTGTTTTTTTTTTCCCCCCTTTGTTTTTCCTACTGCACAGGGATTTTGGATCTGAATCAGAATCAGAATCAGAGACTAACGGCATCGGTTACACTACATAACTGTTCTCACTTTCTTCACCGACGTTTTGCCGCGCTCTTTGGATTTATGGCCAACGCTTCGTCTTCATTCTTCACCGTTTTGTCTTTGTCTTTTGTTCAGTTCCTCGCATTTCCGGTGTTTAGTATTTGTAGAATCAGAACCAGAACCAAAGAACCGGAGTTTTTTTTTGGAGTTGGAGTTGGAGTAGAAGTTGGAGCATTACTTAGAAGCCATTACATGGCAAAAAAGTATAAAAAACGAAGAAAAAACAAGCAGGAAAAAGCTGAAAAGAAACTAAACTGGACTTAACTAAGGCCAAAGCTCCTATTAATTTGAAAAAAGACCCCTCATTTGCATTAGACTTGGGTTAGAATAGAATCTCTGAAGCAACGAATCTCCAAATCTCCATTTGTCTCGATGGCTTAGCACTTTCACCCATCATCAGAAGCCTTTATCCAAGCAACTTGGATTCAGATCGTAAATCAATGAAATGGTATAGGTATAGGTATAGGTATATTTCTAGTATCCATAGTCTTGTAGTAAAGTTAAAAAGATTATCTTAGGGCGAAGAGAAAGATTCAAAGATCGAGTGAAATCAGTTGTTTTGGTGGAAGGGAACCAGCCAGAAGTTATTTTCGGAACGCTATGCGACGCAATGAAAGTAAAACAAATTAGATTCAAGCTCCACGATGACCATAACAAGAAAGCAGGTAACACACACACGCACACACATCACACTATACACACACCAGACATTAAAATAAAATCAAGTTAACACAACGCACGAAAATTAAGAAAGAAATAATTGTCAAAAGCGGAGAAGCTCCGAAAAGAAAGGCATAATAGAAAAATAAGAGAAGAGAGTAGCGCACTGCAAGTCCAAGTCCAAGTCGAAGTCCAAGGCGGAAGAGCGGCGTGTGCCCTTTCTTCAAAGTGAAATTTCCTTCAATGCCACTAAGTCCCACAATGGGACCGAGCATATCAGAGAAGAAAAAAAAAACATAAAAAGCGAGCAATTTTACTTGCATCAACCGAAATGACTTACGCCCTTTTTTTTTTGAAACGAAAACAACAACGAATTTTTTTATGACCTTCCCAAGGGGTTTGGATTTTTAAATTTATTAAAATTTTTTAATTATTAAAATGGTTTTGATTTTTTTTTGACTCAAGGAAACTGAGGAAATGTAGATTTTTGTCTTATAATTTTTTACATTTATAACAAACAAGCTTTATTAGTATTAATTTGGCAGACGCTGAATTTGTACTTGAGAATTTTAAGGTGTATTTATTATTATTTCCAATAATTTCGCCTAGTCTAGCAACTCTACTCTCATTATAGAGTATTTAATGAAGAGCTAAAGCAGAAGATCCAATGCCAAGGGACACACACGCACTGTCCGCGACAAGCGGACAAACTGAACGGACAACGGACAGCGGACTGTGGCTATAATGAAAAGTGCGTAGATCATTACGGAGCTTCCACCGCGCCTCGCATTCTTTCTTTTGGCTTTCTTCGTGGCTGAAGTTAGGTTTTACTGCATCTTAAGACACCATTTATTTTGCGTTTAATTGCCACAATTGTGAAATTAATTTCGTTTTCGTTTTCATCGGCCAGTGAAATCTTCATGGTTGTTTTTCTTTCTCTATAAACATATATTTTTTGTGGCAAATGAATGACCGGTAAGAGTAAGGCCTCGAACTCTTCTCACCCTTTTTTTTGTAATGACAGCAAAGTTGAGTGTTGATTGGGTTTTCTCATTATTCAATCTAAGGAGACTTTAGTTTCTTAAAGAGATGTTACCCAACTCAGTTTAGAAATCGTATTAAATATTGTTAAAAATATTACTACTTGAAAGATATTTCTATTACGAGCTTTAAGTAGCTTCAAAAGTAGAAAATCTTTGACTCGTTAGAAATTAATGAACAATTGTTGCCATATTACTTTAAACTAGTTCGCCAAGGGAATCCGTCCCAGTGCTCCCATTCCGATGGAGGCTGGGCTTCGAACTAGATCGACTCGAAACCAAATCTGCCATTAGTTTGCTATTTGTTCACGGGGCTTCAACACTTGCCGGGCTTCCCACACGAGATTCTTTAGCAAATTGAGAGTTGAGAGTCATCGTCATCGTCATCCCAATCCAGATTTGTGTGTGTTTGCACTCGAAATTAGTTAGGAGAATTGGCAGAGACGAAGAACGCCGCCCTCATTCGACATTAGCTGACTAAACATGAGGCCGGAAAGAAAGATACACACTGAGAAGATTCCAAAAGAAAAGACGGCAGCGAAAGAATTATGGGGGCAGGAATCGCAGAATTTGAGTTTTAAATCAAAAGCTAATGAAAAGGTTATAAATGCCGTTACATGCCAGCCAAGACTGGAGAGCCATAAAAGTCGCAAATTATGCCAAATGGGAGAAGAGACAACAAAGAGACAGAGAGAGGAGAAGAGATTCAGAGAAGACTTAGTTGCTTCTTGAAGAAACCAAAAAGAAGCCCAACCGTGGCTTCTAATTTTGTTGCATTTTCCAAAAGAATGCCAAACATGCAAGCACACTAAGCGAAAAATAAATTAAGATATAATAAAATATAATTTAAGAACAAAGGTCTCCCAGAGAGGATTTCTCTCAGTGCCTCTCCCGACAAAGACATTTTGCATTCACACGAAAGGCGGCGAAGCAGCAATGCGGCGAATTGATGCCGCCGATGATGATGAGCTGCCAGTCAGACTCCGACTTGGAAATCTGGCCAAGATTCTGGCCAAGACTGCTAGACTCCAAGAGCAAGTCCAAGAGCAAAAGCAAGACCAAGACCAAGACCAAGTCCAAGAGGAAGACCAAGAGCAAAACCAAGACCAAGACCAAGACGAAGACCAAGACCAAGACTTAGACCAAGTCCGACTTCAACTCGAAATCGGACTGCGCTCCAACTGCAGGCATAATGAGAGACGGCGATGCCTGAGATTATGCTAATAAGTTGGAGCTGGCCAAACGGTACTGGGGAGACGGCATTCGAGTTGGAGATGGAGACTGAAAGCTGGCGAAGAAGAGTTGGCCCAAAACCGCTGCAAGCGACGACAGCGACACACAAAACTGAGAATAGAACACAACGGCAACAAAGGCAGTCAGCGGGGGCATTCAGTTAGTCGATGAGAATGATACCCTAGAAAGAAAGTATTAATTAAAACCATACTAATAATAATTAGTTTAAAATCTCTGAAGTTTCCTTAAAAATTTAGCTTTTAACCAAAGCTATTCAAAGTTTCCATATTATTTGTAAACCAAAATCGATTAAAAATCGATTACAAATCTAAGGAAATTCCTATCATTTCAGCTTTTTGAGTATTGCTGATATTTTTAGATACTTTTTAAATATATATGCAAAATAGGTAAAAAAAAAAAAACACTTGGCAGAATGTAGAACCGACTAAAAACTCCCACATTTCCCAGGGTAAGACAACATGGGCAGCAACAACATGAGCACAACATGCAACAGCAACAGCCACAAGAGCGGCAACAACTGCGACAGCTTGCTGAACAGCAACGGAACGTCCGAGACAAGACAACAGTAAAAGCCAAAGTCAAAGCCAAGCTAAAGCTGAAGCTGAATCTGAATCTCAGGCTGAGACTGAGTCGGAGGCTGCATTCTAGGTCACCGAATACTAGGAGCAGGCCAAGCCGAGCTGCTGCTGCACGCTGCCTGTTGCATGTTGCATGTTGGTGTTGGCCAACGTCTCATTCAGTTATCAGTTGGTTGGCAGAACAGGCCAAAAACCCGGCCCAGCCAGGCGGCAGTGGGATGTGCAGCTGGGAAGGAGACTGGGAGTTGTAGGGGCACAACCGCAAAATGGAAATCGGTCAATTGTTGCCTGGTCAACTGTCATCCAAGCGGTCTCTCTCTCTCTCTCTCTGTCTCCATGCCATATTGTCTTTTTGGCCTAAATGGCATTCCAAATGGATTGGCAAGACAACTAACCAGATGAGATGCAGCCGGAGGCCAGCCGAGGGGGCACTGGGACAAGGTGAAGCCTGGGCAAATGGTAATGAGACTTGACATCCCACAAAGCTTGGATCAACAACATTTTGTCCATCTCTTATTTTTTTTTTTTTTTCCTATTTCCTTTTCTTTTTTTTTTTTGGGTGCGGTTGCAACTGCCAATTGCAGACTGCAAATGAAGTTATATGAAAAACACTCCGCTGGCCATCTTGGGGGAATAAATTGGCAAATCCATTAGGTTTTGTGATTTTATGAAAATTACCCAGGCGACTTTCTTAACTCAGGCAACAGGTTTTATGTTGATTGATTTTTTGGTGGGGTAAAAATATTAAATTTATTAATTAATAACAAATTATTAATGGTTAAAAAATAGAGAGTTTGAAATTAAAAGTTATAATAATACTACGTGGAATTTGGATATTAATTATATATTTTTCTTTCGTGTAATACAAAGAATAAATAAGTATAATTTAAAAATATTATTTATTTATTATATTTTATAAGACCAAAAAACAAATGATTACGAAATGTATGTCAAAACGTCAAAACATAAATTGATTATAAATCGATATTAGACTCACACGTCGATATAAAATCGATATTTTGCATTATTTTTCCGACAACTATAATTGGAGAAAGATTGATTTAATTAATATTTCTCAATAGCTTAAAATTATTCAATTCAATATTTTTGTTATATTTTAAATTTTATAAAATTCGATATATCAGAGTTTAGAATATTTTCGATAAGAATATTTTTAAATACAAGAAAGATCGACATTTTTGATATGATATTAGAGGCAAAAATAAATGTTTGATAATTAGTAACCTTTTATACCTTATTCTAAAAGATTCTAGCAAACTCAAAGTCAAATTATGGTATTTTTATCGATTATTATATGGGATATATTCCTCCTGACATAATATCCATCCTCCTGTAAGCCAACAACTTGCCCGAAACTCTGGCTATCTGAGAGATTCCTGGCATATCTTTCAAAGATCTGGTCTGATCTTAACAGTTCTTTGGCCGCTGCTAATCACCATAATGATAATGGTAGTGGTCACCGATAATAGTCGGGCTGGAACAAGCGATAATGATCTCGCAGTTAGAGCGAGGAGCCGAGAACCAAGAACCAAGATCTTAGGAACCCATCGAAAGGCGTTGCAAACGATGACAGAAAATGACACAAAACCACACGAACGAAATTAACGATCGCCTCGTCAGTCTGTCTGTCTATCTGTCTGTCACTGATTATGATTGATATTGTGCAAAATCTATATGCTGATACTGATATCGATACCGATACTATGCGGCCACCCCGGAGGAGAATCCAACAGGAATGGCCATAGAAACGGAACATGATTGCCGAACAAATTGAAACCCGTTTCTGTCAATGGTTTGGAATGGAATGGAATGGGAGATAGGATTGGATTGGATTGGATTGGGAGCACCAGTGAGTCACCAACATAGTCATCGTCGTCATCATATTTGGCCTCTGTCGATCATCATTAATCTGCGGAACGGACCAACCCACCAGTTTTGCTTCGACGCCTTCTCTGTATGCAAATTGATTAGCATTGTCTTGCCATTTATTTGGGTATTGGTATAGGGAATTGTGATAGTTTTAGGGTTAGTTTGCTAACTTGGGATGAAGTCATTATATAGAACATATATAATATATTTTTGTATTATTATTTTATAGATTTTTAAAGGGTTTTTGATATTAATTATGAGAGAATTTGGGAGTGTGTTTTTGGATTAGTAAACTTTTGGAATAAATTTAAAACATATATATTCCATTATTATTATTAAATTTTTATTATTAAATTTGTATTTATTCATGTTTATTATTATATATATATTTTTGAATTTTTATTTTTGTAATTTTTACTATTAAATTTATTATTAAATTTGTATTATTATTATTTATTTAGTATTCGTTTATTTTCATTAGATTTTTAATATTAGTTTATTATTACATTCGAAATATTGCATTTTTAATATTTAATAATTAATATAAAATTTTAAATTTTAAAATATTATTACTAAAAGATTTCAAACATTTTTTATTATTATTAAACGTTTATTTTTAGTATTCAATTATTTTTATTAAATATTTAATATTTAAGTATTATAATTGTTTATATTAATATGATTTTTTTTTTTAAGTTTTGTTTCTTAAATTTATTATTTAAGAAATACATTTTATTAGCATTATAAATGATTTAAATTAATTTTTACCTAAGAATTATTATTATTTTTATGGTTTTTCTTTAGACTTGAAAATATTCAGTAAAAAACAATATTTTTTAATAATTAAATACATTTTTCGCTTGCAATTTAATTGTTTTTTAAATGATTAAACATATTTTAAACTTATAATATTAATATTATTATTATATATAAATTTAATCTTTAATAAAAGAGTATATAACATTAGAGAATAATTATTCTATTCAGCTTTAAAACTGCCTCCTTCCCCTGAAACTTTGATCTGTTCTCAGATCTCTTCACTTTCTTCCCTTTTTTTCGCCAATTAAGATTTGGGTTGGGTTCGGGGTCAGATGGGAGTGAGCTCAGCTCGGATTCTGTGTGTGGGTCGTGTATCACTTTCATATTGATAATCGTCATAAATCGCCAAATATTTATATGGCCAAAATGGAGGTTCTATTTGCCCCTCATTGTTGTGTTTGTGTGTTTTTTTTTTTTGCGGAATGAATGAACGAAAACAAAGGCAAATAAGAGAAGTAAAACGGCAATGAAAAGACCAGCAAAGAAAAGAAAAGAAAAGGCAAATAGCTCAGACAGTAACTGAGACAGAAACAACGCCGCCACAGCTGACCCAGTAAAAGAAAAAGTTTATTTTTATTTGTTGTCTTTTTTTTTTTCTGCTGGCCTCTGTTTGTGTTCTCTGTCTCTTTCTCTGGTTTTTTGCAGAGCGCATTTTGCCCAAATAGATATTAATTCTTAACGGTTTTTACTTTCACGTTAGAACAATATGGACAGGGCGATAATTATGAGCAAAAAAAAAAAAAACACAAAAAAGAGGCGGCCAAGTTCGTAGCCTAAGTCTTTTGTTTAGCCAGTTGGTAGTGACCCCTCCGGTCTACCCTACTCCACATCCATAGCGATAGATATCTGTTTGCATATTGTATATAGTATATATAGATTAACGGTGCCGGAGAATGATGTGCCCAGTTTGCACTAATTCCCGCCGCTATTTGTTTTCTCAAAACCACTCCGAAAACTGTGCAAATAGAAAATTCTCCGCAAAGAATTTCGCCGCCTTTATCCGCTGAATGCAAAATGGAAACCAAACACGGGAAACTGGACTAAGTGGGTTTGGTCGAAGTGGAGTGCTCGGTGGCAGGTGAAGCTATCGTGTCGGGGATCAATGAAGGTCACTAAGCTAAACATAAAAGCGTTTGTAAAACACTAAAGAATAGAAAAGTCCATAAAGTTGTATAATAAATATGCTTAAAGAAAGGTGTTGTCAAAATTTGAGTACAATTGGCTGTTAAAGATGCGAGTTATTGGACAATAAAGTTGATGTTTATGAGGATGTCTCTTCGTTAAAATATCTTGGCAACATCATGGGGATGCATGTTTAGGGAAAAAGTCCAATAAAAATATAGCACTCGATTTTTTGGCAATGATTTTGTAAACTTTGGTATATCGAAATTATCGAGAAATATCACAAAAAAAATCCTATTTAACTCATTTGTTTCTTTATTAGCAGATATTTTACATATATCAATACAAATTATCATAAACTGTGATATATATCTAAATTTAAATATACAAAAATTTCTAACTTATCGTTATATCACAATAAGTTATCAAAAAATAAAAAAAAAAATCTTGTTAACCTTACTTGTCCCTTTTTATATAAAATATAAAATCGATTAAAGCCACATATTTAGTATATTGATTTATATACCAACTTTCTCGTCGAATAAAGAATCGATATATTGATTTATCTACCATCCCTAGTGTCAACGAAATGTTGCTCAACATGTTCCTGGCAACATGTTGCTTCCTTTCCTTGATTAAAATTCCCAAATGCAAATTCCGAGCCTTGGATTTAACTGTCTCTGTAATGGATTTAACGATTCCAGAGAGGGACAAGGAGAGAGGTGTTGTATCGCAATCAGCACCCTGTTGATGGGACTTTGTTTTTTCTAAGAGCATAAACCCAATTTGCATTTGCCTGGAAATGGGTCACTCGCAACCTAATGCGACCACTGATGAGTGATAGTGGTCCATTGGCGGCGTGATCATCATAACCGACACATGTCATGATCCGAGGCCGTTCCGACGAGCCAAATATCTTGCAAGCAGCTTTCTTGCTTTTTTGCCTGCTGCTTCTGCTCATTTTGTGATTTTCTAAATAAATTTTCTTGTTTTCGTACAACTTTCACATGTGAATGTGACGACGACGACGATGGCCGTCATCATCGCATGCCTCCCCCTCCTTATTTTTTGTTTTCCTGGCTGCCTTTTTCCCGCCACAATGATGATGATGATCATCATCAGCCAATGCTCAGCTCCATCATCACTAGCGTCATCATGGCCATGGAGTTAATGTCTCGGCCGCGTCGGTTATTATGGTGGCGATTTTTTCTCGTATATATTTATATATAGAGATATATATATATATATTGTGGGCTCTTCTGCTTTTTGTTTTGTGCTTAACAGGGTAGCAGGGCTGTGATGGAATGACCGCGAGAAATAATTTATTTTAATTTAATGCTAAAGTTTGGTAGAAAACACCCTAAAAGTAATTTTAACTGCAAGGATATTAACATTTATTCCCTGAAAAATATTATTAATATTTTTATTTAATAATTCTTATTATATAAATTTAGAAGCAGAAATGCTTCGGTTTAAAAATATTAAATAATAATTAAGGAAACTCTTGGGTAGATTAGAGAAGTTTTTAAATTATCCCAATTAGGATTTATTCTTTTTTTGTTTTTAAATTAATTTTAAAAATGACTTTTATTTAATTTACGAAAATTTGTATTTTAAATGTAAATCTTTTTTCTTTAGGAAAAATTAAGAACATTTTTAGGAATTTAAGGAAGTTTTTTTAAGAATTTAATTTATCCCAATTAGGATTATTTTTTTCAAATTTATTTAAAAACTTGGCTTTATTAAATTTACAAAAATTAAAATTTTAAATGCAAACCTTTCTCTTTCTGTCCACGAAAAAGGGAAATTTTTAAAAGTAATTTTGAGAAAAATGAATAGGTGTTTTTCCTTGTTAGTTTTCCCTTTTGAACTTGTCATAATTCTTAATTTTCCTAGTTGTCACTTTTCTTTGCCAGCCAATTCCAGGGCACTTTTTACTTCGACTGATTGTTTTGGCTAAAAATGTTTTCCATTTTCTTTCTGTGGTTTTTCGCCAGTAATTTTTCTCTGATTTTTCCTGCCCGCCGCCTTGCCTTTGCCATCCTCTGCAGTGTCTTCCGCGGCTGTGGCTATAAATTTAATTTTGATGCAAAGTTACAGCTTAATTCTAATGCCCAGAGAGGCGAATTTTTTTTTTTTTTTTTTTTTTTTTTTTTTTTTTTTTTTTTTTTTTTTTTTTTTAGAGACAGTGTCTGTGGCATCATCATTATCATCATCCGCCAGCAATTGTATGACCAGCGGGCTCACCTCCCCCTGCTCTCTCACTCACCCTCTTTGTCTCCTCTATCTCTAAGCCCGCCTCCATGGATTCCAAAGCATTTCACTTTTTTCCTCATCTCCTCTATGGCTGCTCCTCCTCCTCCTTCTCTAGATGTTTCTTTATCGTGCCGCAAATGATGATCGATGTGCGCTTCGCATGTCTGCGGCATCTTCTTCTTGGCGGCCAGCATCTTCCCATTTAAATTGGCAAAAATGCAAAATGGCAATCACTGTCGCCCAGTCCCAGCCCCCTCAAGAGCCGCCTCTGCAATCTTGTCAACAGGTGATGCCAAAAATTATTAAGATAAATGTCAGGGCATCCGCGAATGGGACAAAATTAATTAGGATCCTAAATGGGCAACGCCTGCCACTCAGTAGTGGCCCAAGAATGCTTCCTGATGCCGCTGCTCTGCTCTGATCTGCTCGGTTCTGCTAAATCCAAATCCCACTCCCAGTTGCAGTCCCAATCCGTGCTAATCACCTCCACTCGGTGCTGGCTCAGCGTCAGCCGCTGGCCACTGCAATCACTGCTCCTCGAGAGTCTAATAAATGACCAAGCTTAGCTCAATCCTCTATCTCCACTATAGAGTCCCCCTTGATCCTCCACAATTCTAGCCACAAATCTCGATCCTCCACTTCTTTTATTTTTTTGTATTTTTTCCTGCCGTTCATCACTCGTTGTGTCTGTCCCAGCTGACGTCTCCATTTCGTTCCCTCCCGCCAGAACACTGAGCGAAATTCTCAAGTGCTTGTCACTGTTTATACCTAAAGTGGGGCAACCTTCACTTCATTCCAGGAATGTTAGAACCAGTTGAGAATTATATGTGCTCACAAATCTTATCTTTAGATCTTTAAGCTAAGGAAAATAAATATTTTGTGTACTTACATTTGTCTACGTCCCTCCTGTGATTGATCAATCTCCTTGAATTCTCTATGATCCAAAAATCTCTCCGGTGATATCTGCTAGTTTTCTTCATCTCTCTCTCAAATAGCAAATACCACGCGACCACACCATCACACAACATATACCTTTCGACCTCAACATTCAGCTGAGTTACCACTCAGAAGATGCTAGAACTAGTTGGGAATTATAGTCTCAATAAAGGGATATTTTAATTTTATTTAATATTAAATTTTTTATTTATTTATAATCACAAAATTTATTTCGCAACGCTTTTTTATGAAAAGAAACCGCTAAAAAAGTTAACATTGATAAACAAAAACCCTTAAAAAATATTAATAATGAAGAGTCAAGTTACAAAATAAATACCTCAACCTTATTTTTTAATTTCTAAATCCTAAAAAGGCTATTTCTGACAGTGTATTGCTGCTGCTGTTGCCTTTCAAAGGCGCTAATTAGCCACGTTGGCTGATTGTGTTTTGGTAATGGCTTTTTCGGCTTTTTGGCCGTTTTGTTTTTGTTTTTCCTTATTTTTTTGTTGTTGGACAAACGGAATAACTGCTGCTTTTGCTGCTGCTGCCACTCGGCACCGCCAAAGGTGTGAAGAGTGCCAAAGGAAAGTGGTTAGAGTTAGAAGTGAGGCAGGCTTTGGGCCCGCCAGCCCACATGATGGACACCTGGAAGCGGTCCGCGGGGGGCAGATTGTGTAGATGCTGGCACATTCACATCCACAGTTGCAGTTGCAGATGCTGAATGCAGATTGCAGATTGGATTGCAGACGCAGATGAGCAATGATCATGGGGATTTCTCTGGTTTATTAGCGCTAATGCCACGAATTCTGGCTAAGAGTGGTCTTAGCCCTAGGCCAAGCAGTTACAAATTCGTCGATTTAATGGCTTCAGGCGATATTCGATCTTAGATCAATGAATAATAGTTTTTTATTTTTAAATTGTTGCCATGACCCTCCGTTTAGGTTATATCTTCATCAACAAAGTCTTTTGTTTCCAAGTGGATTTTATATAAAATTATAAATATCAAAAAGGTTCTTAGGGAATTTCTTGGTTTTATAAGGTTTTTATTTTGAAAACTTTCTAAGGAAAAGCTTACTTTATAGATTTATAAACAGTTCTTCGATAATCCCTTAATTATTCATTTTCCTTAACAGTCTTTTTAACAAAGACCTTCATCAGTTAATGAAATTCCCGTGGCAATAAATAATAACACTAACGATTTCCCAGACCATAAAATTCAGACATTTTCCAACTTCTAATAGACCGAATTCCCCTCCAAAAAAAAACAAAAGAAAACTCGGTTATCCATCATTACATACTAATACATACATACGCATGCACCTCAAAGTTCTCAAATCTCAAATCTTAGTTCTCCATTCTCAGTTTTCGGTTCTCTCTGAAGCGATCAACAGCTTCCGGTTATAATGATCATGATCAAAGGGAATCCATTGACGACTTTTGGCTTCGTCGTTCAATGTTCTCTCATGAGCGTAATCTCGTAAAATCTCGAGTTTTTTTTGGGGGGAATGGGACAATCAATTTCTCATTGGTGGAACTCCAACTCTAACGGTTAATGGCCGGGGCCATATCGGCGCCTCTATCTGGACTATTGGGCCAGCAGCAGCGAATAAAAGGTAATTAACAAGAAATGAACTTAAATCAACAAAAGATTATTTTATTCGCCCAACGACGGTGAAAGGTTAGGTTATCCATCCGCCAACGGTCCAGGTTGGGGGGTAATAGAGCTTCTAATTAAAGTAAGAGTAGTGGGAAATATAGGTTTTAGGTAGGATTGGTATTAGATATAGGGTTGGGAATATAGGAACAATAGTTTTTTGGATATTTTAAAGCTTATAAGCTGATAAAAATGATACAAAAAGTTTCCCAAAATAAAATAAATAAATATTTTTATGAGTATAATCTAAAGCCATACTACTAAAATATTTAGAACAAAGCTACAAAAATCTACAAGTATTCTTTATCCGATCTGTGTGGAAAACTAGTAAATGCAGAAAACTGGCCCGCCTGCTGCTGTTGTCATAACCAGAAATATGCCTGGCAATTTACGAAGATCGAAAATGCACTAGCCAGAACGAGAAGAAGATCGGGAAGACTGGGCAGAATGAGAGGCAGAAGAAAAGCCAGAAGCCGAAGAATTACTACTGCGAGAGGGGAGATGGCGCCCGAAAATCGAGTGAACAACGGTGCTCCTTATATGTACACATATCCACGCATGCCTGCTTATGTATACATATATGCATGTGTTTGCTTACCTCCAACAGCTGTGACACAGTGAAAATTGCCGGGAAATATGAGGAAAAACAGGGGGATCAGTGGGGTAAAAACTAAGCAGAACCTAAAGAGAGTGCAACCAGTAAAACGCCTATAGGTAATCGAAAAGATAATAACAAATTTGTGGATAGGTTTGTCATTGACTTTTTAGGTAATTTGTATTTTTTTATTTAATTAAATTAAATTTAAATTAAATTAATTAAGTTACTCGAACATGAGGTTGGAAGTTAAAAAGGCATTACTAGAAATAAATACTTAATAAAAACAAAAATTGATTCGCTTGACACTATAATTCCCAACTAGTTTTGGCATCTTCAGAGTGGTAAGACAGCTGAATGTTGAGGTCGAGTGGTAAAAGTAGTGTTGTGTGGTATTTTTTTTTAGCTTAAAAATTTCGTTAATCTTAAAATTACGTTTTAGTTAGACATTTTTATTGGGGCAATATTTTAAAACCTATTTGCGATAGAGAGTATTAACCTAATCGAGGTGACAAAACCGCAGCATTTACTTGTCTCATTTTAAGTGATTTCTTTACGCTTTTGCAACGCTTCTTCTGTGCGTTCCGTTCCTCTTCTATTTACCACTGCTGGTTCTTCTGCTCTGCAATTCGTTCCGATCTTAATTACAGTTGCAACTTGTAACTTGCAACTGCAACTGCATTTCCATCTCCATACCCAACTCCACACCTCGCTGGCAATCCATTCTGCTGTTATTCAAGCTGGGCTCAGTGCGATTCCGAAGACGGATTTTGATAGCGATTGATGTTGCCTTAATGAATTATGATTGCCACTGCAGCTGCACTGGCTAGGGGGAATAGCAGTGCAAGCGAGACAGGTAGCTTAGCAGAGCAGAGAGTAGAAGAGAACCACTGTTAGCAATCTCTCTGTTGGCGCTGTCTGTTAACCCAACTGTTAGGCATGGCAATGACCTGTGTGCGTGGAGCGACTTTGGCTAAGTTCTCATTGCTCATTGCTCTGGTGTTCACTCGAAGATACACTTGGCAAAATTTTTGGGGTACACAGCACCCACTCTAGAGCACTGGCTTAAAGAAGAAGTATTTAAAGTAACGTAATCTAATGCGTTGAACTTCCCAGTTAATATTTTACGGGAACATTTTTAAATTAAAAACTCTTTCCAAACCAAATTTATAATCTTTCTTTGAAGGTTTATTGAGCTTACCTTAACTGAATAAAAATTACCATAAAAAATTTACATTTTATATGATTTTTATAAACAGTTAAATTGAACTTTAAATTATATTCTAAAAATCTGTGTTATTATATGACCCTTGAAATATATATATTTTTTTTGGCAAGTGCATTTACACTTACTCACTCACTAACCCCGCCACGACTTACTTTAATGTTTATTTTCTTCATTTCTCGCTTCCCCTAGTTGCCTCCGCCTTCTCTCCCCTTTTCTCGGCAACCGTTAATGTTTAATGCAAATATGTGTTTCACATCGTCATTTCTCTTCCCGAATCCCCCCGTTTAATACCCTCGAGAACCCTCTCCCTCCCCCCTGTTGTGTGGCACCGCGAGCGAGTTCAAATAAAGTGCCGCTTGGTTCCGTTCCATTCCGTTCCGCACTTTTGCCGGGCGATCAAAATTTGTCCATTACGACTCTGCCCGTTTCGACTTTAATGGGCGTGCCCATATAGTTTACTATATCGCATATAGTAATATCAGGTGGCAACTGCCAGAAAAGCGACGCCCTGGGTGGTGCTTACTGCTGGTGGTGGCTTTTATTTTAACAGCTTTATTACCCAAAGTCATACTTGTTGTACAGTCGCCGGTTGCTGTCACTCCACTCCGCAGAGATGACCAAAGAAACTTTCCAATTTGGAGGATTTGTGTAGGATTTAGGTATTATCCTTGCTGACGAGAAGATAGATCTTTTCGCAGTGACACCTTATTAATGAGAATTATGGGGGACGCGAAAGTTGAACTGCATTCATAGTTTCTATTTAATTTGTTGTTGTTTTTTTAATGGTAAATATTTATTTTTTAAATAATTTTTTTTTTTAATATTTTATACAGTCATTAATGACATTATTAAATATTATGATTCCATAAAATGTATGTCTTATATTTATGGTTGCTTGTTAGGTTCTCTCAAGAATCACATTCTTATTTCAAAAATAAATAAAATATTTTTATTTAAATACCATTTTCAGTTGCCAAATTATTTCAAAAGGAATAACAGGCATTTTTTAAAGACTAACAGTTAATTAAAAGTCTTAAAAGCTTAAAAATGCATCACTTTATATTAAAAATTATGAATTAAGTGGAAAACCTAAAAAATCTCGCGAACTGCATTTAAGGAAATGCATACTTTACTACATTTTCATTTTTGCATTCCCTGCATAGCTTTTACTGCGAGGTTTCACTGTACATGCAAATCGCTGTAACTCAGCTTCTTCTGCTGCTGCCCGCTAACAGGTGCCGTTGCAGAAGAAGGTCGCTCTGTGGCTGCTGCTCTCCCGGGCTCTCTCTCTTCCTCTCTTTCAAGTTCAATGCTACATTGAAAGAAATAATCAGTAGATTTTCCAAGAACTCACAAAACTAAATCGGAAATGTTAGTTTTTAAATTAAAAATGCACTCGATGCATGGCGAATATAAAGTATATTTAAATTTATAGGCAAACTTGTACCTTTTAAGTGGAAAACTCAACAACTACTGAATGCATTCTCTCTGTGCACGAGTGCCCATGAACTTTACAGCACCTGAGAGCGGGAGAGAGTTGTAAGTGGCGAGAGCAGAGAGCAGTGTACGTACGATCGCTGGAGCGTGTGAGTGTGCTGTAGAAATGGGGCCTTCTTTTGCCTGGTCTGCCGTCTCTTTCTCCCGGCCGCGCTTTCTCTGCCCCGTTCTTGGGGGGCGCGCTCTCTTCTGGTTCTTCTGCTTCCTCTATGCGCTCTGGGGGAAAGGCATAAAAGTGGCGATCCACCGCGGCCAGCAGCCAGTCAAACTCCATCATCGTCAGTCATCACCAGCAGCAGCAGCAGCAGTCGCAGCAGCAGCATCGGAAAACGCAGCAATAGCCGCAGCGGACGCAGCAGCTTGGACAAATTGTTTCTTTTTTTTTTGTGGTTGACTCGCGTGTGTGACAAACCCCCCATCATAACTCCTTGCGGGCTGCGTTTTTTTTTGGCAAGTGAACCCACACACAACGACGACAAGTGACACCTCTCGTTCGTGAAAATCGCAAAAACAAAAACTGTGTGAAAGTGTGAAAGCAAAACGAAAAGAAAAAAACAGAGACAAAGCCCTCGCTAAAAAAAGGATTAAAGCAGTGCAATAAAATACTAAACGAAGAAAAAAGGTAAGAAGGCCAGGCCACAAACAAAAGAAAACTCGTAAAGAGTGTAAGCTTTTCCTCGATCCTTTTTTTTTTTTTTGTATTTTTTCGAAACAAAATAATAACATGCGAAAACTTCAAATTTTCCAAGGATTATAAATAAATAAAATAAAGAGCAAACTGCATCATAAAATAAAGAAATATGAAAATAGCTTAATAAATAAAAACAAATTTAATAATATAATACTTATTGGGCAAGTTCTCAACATAAAAATTAAAAAACTTTTAATGACCTTGAAACTTTGTACAAATACTAGTATAAATGTTGTCTTGGAAATGCAAATAACATGGAAATTTATGAACTAATAATATAAAATATATGATCTAATAATATAAAATATATGATAAAAATATATAAAAAAAATATTTGTAAGTTTTTAATATTAAAAAAATTTAATATTTAATATTAAATATTACTTAAAGGACTTTAAGGATTTATTTATTATTATTTCTTATTATATGGTAAAGTAATAAATAATGCAAACTATGAATTTAAAAAATATGCTATAAATATTAAAAATATAAATCTTTAACATACAAAAATTTATATTTATCATAAGATTAACAACATAAAATTATAAATTCAATATTATTAGTACTAAAAACCTCCTGAGGGTTAAAAATAAAAACTATAATTTCTGTCAATATGTTATACACATATTGAAATAAAAAATGTGGTAAAAAAAATATAGAAATTTTTATATATCCAATATAAAAAAAATACTTCCCATAAAGTAATAAATACTAGTCTCTCTTCTCTCTTTAAATGTAAAAAAAAAAACAAAACAATTTGTGAAAGAAATGCAGCAGCTTCCTCTTCTTTCATTCTACCATTCCTTGACTGCATTGCTTTGTATTTTTCTTCTTTGCCATCATCATCATTATCATCATGATGATGATGTCGTTGCGATGATTGCCTCCTTTCTCGTCGTCAAAAGTGACACCTCGCGAAGTGAGTGAGTGAGTGAGGAGCAGCCAGGAGGTCTCTTTCCGTGTGCCTTCCTCTCCATTTACACTTGTATTTGCCCCGCCAATTGTCACCTGCTCAGGGTCTCTCATCTCATCTCATCCTTTCCCTTTTCCCCACCATCTCTTTTTTTTTCTAACCCTGAAAACGAATGACTTAGGCAACAAACTCGAGGCAGGCTAAAGACTTAGGCAACGAACTTGCCGCAAGGCGAGGCAAGTCAAGAATTCCATGAAAATCGGTGCGTTTCGCATTATGCATGTGCATGACCAATAAGAGGGGGGAAGTGAGGGAACCCTAGAACTTGCAACAGACCTTCAATTTCATTGGAAAATGCAAGAAAGCCCCAAAGTTGAGGGTCAACTTCTGGCTGCTCGTTTTTATTTTTCCCCCCTTTTCTTCTTTATATATATGTATATATATCTGTCTCATGGCCTGGCGAATTTAATGCCGCTGCTCTGCTGCTGCTGGTTGCGCTTTATATTTTCTGTTAAAGTCATTAACGCAATTAACCGTTATTACCCACCGTTGTTGCTGTCAGCGGTATGGTCACCCAATTCATTAGGAAAGCATTTAGTGCCAGAGCGGGACAACCTGCGTGTGTGTGCGCGAGCTACAAAACTGAAATAAAAATATATATATATACAAACATACCTATATACATATATATGTATTTATAAAAACAGCAACAAGAAAAAGCAACGGTCCAAGAGCATGAGAAACGCATTAAAAAGCCACTGAGGAAAAGCAAAAAAAAAAAGAACTCGGTTTAGAAAAAAAAAATGTGAAGAAACAGATACCGGGGGACAACCTGTCGTTGAGGCAAACCAACCCAACCCACCAAAACTAACCCAAGTAACTCCAACTCCCGACTCCGACTCCGTCACCCGGCTGGCGTCTGGTTTAATGGTTTTCCAAGTAGCAAAACGAACTCGGTTCGAATGAAAACTTTATTGTTTTTTCAGCGCCCGGAAATAATGTAATAATCTTGCATAAAAACGACCTCGTCTTATGGGTTATACTTTTTATAATCGAATCATAAAACAAAAAAAAAGTTACGAAAAAAATGAAACAAAACAAAGAACCTAACAACCCATTAAAAGCGATTTGGGGGAAATGGAACCTGGAACCTGGAACCTGGTACTACTCCCTACTTGCCTACTTGTACCCAGAGGCGTCGTTGTCGGCCAGCCAAAGAAAAGAACCAAGTGCCGGTAGTGTCCGTTTATGGGGCCTTGGGGCAGGCATTAGCATTAGCATCTAACATCAATTAATGTCTGGCCGCGATGCAAATCAGCGACCATCATTAAACAAGCTCCCCCCCCCCCC
>VNJY01003610.1:114337-164157 GCA_008042715.1 Drosophila bocki
CCCCCCCCCCCCCCCCCCTTGCAATCCGTCAATTGAGGCAGAAAATAAAAGAGAGAGAGGGAGAGAAATAACATCATAGCTCTAAACATTGGCATTTTCTCCTCATTAAAGACGGATTTTCCACTTTAAACTCTCAACTTGCACTGCACATTTCTCTTTTGATTTTTTTTTTATATTTTTATTTTTCAATGCGTGGAGCAGCTCTGGGGAATTGACCCAAAAAAGCAGAGACATCGAGTAAGAGAGAGCAAGAGAGAGAGAGAGATGGGGGAAAAGAACACAGACTTAACACTAAACGCTTAGCCGCTCCAACAAATCAGTACGTTTTTTTTTTTGGCCCAGTTTAGATGGTGTTGTTGTTGTTGCTATTGCCTTGGCCAAAAGCGGAAATTGGTTGCGGGCGGCAGAAGGCAAGAAAACTAATTTGAAATTCCAAATGAAACGAATGAATTCGGTCTGATTGAGATGAGCCGGGAAAGCGGCCGTCGGCGCCCTCCGGCGGTCACTCCAACTGGGTTCTCTGCCTCTCCTTACTTGCTTTTAATTTATTTTCTTGGTCGGTTTACCAGAAAAATAAAAATAAAACTGGCACATCAAAACAAAAATACAACGGACTTTGGAGGAACCATAGTTAAAGCCCTGCAGCTGCTCGCTTTCTTCCGTCTATTTTCCAGATCGGAAATCTTCAAAAAAGAGATATTTACTAAAGCTAAATGGTTTTTATGTAAAGAGTTGTAATGATGGGATGTTTTGTCTTTGAAGTATGTCAAGATCCCAGATATCAGGTTTACAAATAAAAATATTATATTCAATTGTAGAAACCAATACTTGCCTAGAAGAATCCTGGCTGTTATATAGGATTTCTTTAAGTTCTTTTAGTAGAAAATTCTGTATAGACTTTCTTCTTCAAGAAGATGTAGACTTTCTTCAAGAAAATCTAAAAGATATATATATCCTCCCTGTTTATGTTCCCAGTCTGATTCCCTGGAGTGATTGACTGCCGCTTGATTACCTAATGGACACTAGCACTCTCTTCGTGTCTTCCGCCTCCCCTCATTAGCATCTCAGATTTCATTAGCTTCCTTCCCTCTTCTTGGTGGTGGCCTTCTTTTTGGCTTGTGCCGCTTGGCTTGGCACAGATTCTACACTCTGCTCTGCTCTATTCTTTTTTTTTTTTTCTCCTTTTTGGGGGCTGCCTATGTGGGTCAGTTTGGATTCAATGGGTGTCTGTGTGTGTGTAGTATAGTACACCTGTTTGGACCAGACGCATGACAACACACAATTGGGGATTTTGTGGTAGATTCGCTAGGCGAATGATATGATATATTCTCCCACTCACCAGCAGCAGCAGTACTCAAGGGGCCTTGAGGCTGGTTAAGCGATACAAGACGAGTGATGACTGATGGGCGACGAGTGGCGAGTGGAGGATCACATGAGTGACGAGTGATCATTGAAGTAGGTTCTGGAGAGGGTACTCAGACGGCACAGACATCGTTTAAAGACTGAAGAGTGTTTAGTGCTTAAAGGGATTACATTTGGTGTTGAAGAAAGGATATTTTGAAGGTTCTAAAGTTTCAAGTTTGGAATAGAAAGTAATATTTTAAAGACTGGCCTTGAGTAGATTTTACAGAAGAATTCTTTATTCTTTTGTATCTCTTTTTTATACATTTCCTTTTCTTTATTTCTCTATTTTTGTTCTATTTTTATTTTAGCAATAAAACGAAAACTGTTCCGAATCGAATTTGCTTCGTCGTTTGGCCATGGTAATTATACCAAATACAAGCCACAGATCATCATCATCATCATCATGATGATGCGGCGGTTCTTTCTGGTGTCATGATGACTATGAGCTGGCACTTGTGTCGTCTTCGTTCCAGCTGAAATCTTTTCGTTTTCTTTTGGGGAAGCAAGACCCAGAAGCGCCCAAGATCTTGCTTGAAGAATCTGTGCTATTCCAACGGTTGTTTTGTTTACAGTCTCTCCACAATTCCCCCCTCATCCCTCTACCAATTTTACCCATTTCTAACCATTTTTGGTATTATAAGCCATATTAAAACGAAATGCTTCTTAGTTATGACTGCAAAGATAGAGAGAGGAAGAGGGGAAGGAAATGTGGGCCAAAGTTGTATTTGGATCTGTTTTTTGGGCTCTTTTTGGTCTCAGTCTCAGTCTCCGTCTCGGTATTTTGGCTTATGATCGCCGCTTTTTTGTCATAAACACAATGACGCTCCATAGTTCTTTGCGCAGATACACCGCGGATCCCTCGGCTTTAACTTTCGTTCCCAATTAGGCCATAAAATTATTCACCCAGTCGCTGGAAATGGGAAAAATAGCAGTAAATGGCTAAAGCTAAATGAATGCACTTAAAATGAATGAATGGAATGGAATGAACCGGATTTGGATTGGAATTGGAATTGGAATGAATGGATGGCCCAGTTACCGTTTTTCCAGTTCCAGTTCCAGGCGAATGCAAATCAAAAGGAGACTCTTAAGACCCCGCGTGGTGGCTAATTTGAATAGCTGATTGTTTCAGAGCAAAGCGATTGAATCACTTATGCTGATTGCCGGCACACAATCAATGAGTGTTGGCCAATTCGTTATAAATTGCATGGAATGGCTGGTAATCCATGAATAAAAACTATTCATTTCCTTTATGAACCTCGCTGATTGCAAAAGCATTGTAAATCTCAGCTTAGAGAACCATTTGCAGATATTGTGGGCAACCATTAAATTGGAAATTAAAATACATTTTTATCTTGAGACGTGTTACCGAGAAGGGGCCTGTGTGAAGGACAGCCTTTCATGGGTATTTACAGAGAAATTATCACACCTTTTTAGGGTTATTCTTACTTATGAATTATTCCATTAAACCATAATGAATGGAGTACATTGTAAGCTGCTCTTTGAATTGACCTCTCTTCAACTTTTATATTTATATTTTTAACAAATCCATTATTAAAATTATGTAAATTATTTCTAGATACACAAATTCTTTAAAAATGAATGTAAAACTCATAAATTCCAAGCAGAACTTTCTTTTTTTTCTGAAGCTTTTGTAATTATAATCATCTCTTAATTATGTCCAATTAAAAGCGACTCTTCCCTGGGCCGGTGCTACTTAATACGCTGTAAATGACCAAAGAAATTCTAATTAAAATTCCAAAATTGATTGATGGGGGCACTGACAGAAGTTGGGAGAACAAAAAACACAGACCATAGCTCTTCTTCCCATGGCCAAGTGTCCAACTATCTTGGTATCTGTGTATCTATCTTTGGAAAAAGCGGAAAGCCGGGGTGAACGTGTGAAAGTGTTCCCATTTCACAGGCCCGTGACCAGTGTCAATTTCAAGTTCTCGTTTCGAAACAAAACCTTTTTTTTTTTGACAAGCCAAGCTGCACTTGACGTGGCCATGACTGCGTGTTGGGTTCTCTCTTCTTTCTCTTGTGCTTGGAGTCCCCATTTAATGGTTACAACAAAAAGGGCTAATTACAAGACTCATGCGTATGCAAATGTAAGTTATAAAATTTCCATTCAACTCTATGAAGGCGGAAAAAGTGTGTTTTTGGAGTGTGCGAATGTTCTTTTGTGTTTAGAGAATTTTCCTCATCTCAAAAACCAAATTCAGAGCAGCTTCAGCGAGGCGTTGCGTTACCATTTTGCATTTGCATAGCAATTTCATTTGAATGATTATTTATTTCTTCGTCGCTTTCCCTAAGATCTAACGTTGTGGTCGTCGTCGTCGTCGCGTTTGTGTCTTAAGTCTTTTGTTTTACGACTGAAGGAGGCGGAGTCTCCACTCGACCCGCTTGCAATTCGGTCAAGTAATCATTTATTCCAACTTAATTGCTGCCATGTTGCACTGCTCCAGCTGCTCCAAGACCGAGCACCAGTTCCAGCTTCAACTTGAGCTCGAAACTCCTGCTGCTGTTGTTTTAATTACTCAGCATGTTGCATGCAAATCGCCACGCTGGAAAAACTACCAATGAGCGATTTTCCTTTTGGGTGTGGTTCGTTCAGTAAGAACGAAACGAAACGAAAAGAAAAGAAAAGAAATAAAGTAAAGTGCATAAAAAAGTCTAGCTAAAGAAAATCCATTTAAAAGAAAGGGGTTGCTTCGACTACAGAGAGATTTTTGAGGGGGCTGTATATCAATAAGCCATTAACTTTAGAGCTTGACCAGCTCAGATACACATTCATATCTATGTGTGTGTATCTTTGTATCTATGTATCTACCTACTAGTAGTTACCGTTACGCAGCAAGAAGATGAAACATGTTCTCGGACCAAGCTAAAGAAAAGAAGAACCAGAATCCATACAAGAAGATTTTCCAATCTGAATGAAAGAAAGAGACAGAGAGAGGGAAAGAGAGAGCCTCGAAATGGAATTTTCATTATATTTTCCTACCAAGGCCAATCTATATACGATATATATACGAAAAGTGGCTTAAATTAAACGAAACGAGAAGAGAAAATAACAATAAAGGCCGGCCAGAAGAAGCTGCAGCAGCATCACAAATCGATTGGAAACTCGTTTTCAACATCATTTGACTGGAAAGTGCATTTTCTGTTATTAATATATGAAGAAAAAAAATATAAGAAAAAAAAATGTTGGAGCACAGATGAAGAGGCCAATATATGTTATAATTAAGTGGCATTGTTTTCAGCCCCAACTTCAGGTGCAAACCGTTAGAGAAAAACACAGGGAGAGTTGGAGCTCAAGCTGAAGTTGTAGCTGAAGTTGAATCTTGAATTTTTCAAGTTGAAAACGAAGCCAGAAGAGATCCCCATCTCGTTTAGAGAAGTAGAAAATGTGCCGCAATTGGGATCATCTCTTGTGAGCTCTTCATTCAAGATCTTTCTGTTAATTTGTTGTATGTGTGTTTGTGTGAGGAAAATTGTTGAAAGTCTTCAAGTTTTCTCTTGAAATCCAGAAAGGGGAAACTGATCTAACCAATAAATTTTGTTTTTAAACAGTTTCTTGTAGAAATCACAAAATAGTTTGTAAATTTCCCTATTAAAGAGGCCCATCAACATCTCTTTCTTTCTTTTTCTCTGTAATATAATAAATTTTAATCAAAACCTTATCTAATTCTCTACCAATTCCTTCTTTCTCTTTGCAGAATCGCAGAAGAATCGCAGACAAGCAAGAAGAAGCTTCACGCAGCTGAAGAAATACAACAAATAAAAGAAGAAGGTAAGCACAGACTAAAAGACAGACTTGTGGCAGTTCCAGGAGGAAACCTCTTGTTTTTTGGGTGGGAGAATCAAAAGAAGAGTCAGGGAACCACAGACTAAGAATGAAGTGAACTCCACTCCAAGCCAAGTTGAGGTGGGTTTAAACTCAAACTTCTTAAAACTCTAAAACCTGGGCTCGGTTCAAGTTGGTCTTGTGTGTGTATTTTATGTCTTCCGCTGTAATTGCGATCACAAATCAAGGCAGGTGTTGAGTGGATTGGACGTTGACGTTGAAAGTTGCACAGAGAAAGAGAAAGAGAGAACTTGGAGTCCAATCTAAGTCTAATCATCATGGCGGGACTCTCTGCGATGTCTCTAAATGTCTGGATGTCTATTTATAGGCTAGGTGCAACAGGCAATCGCCCGGCAATTAGTCACTCGGAACTGCGAACCGCGAACCGCGAAACCAACTGTAGCCATCCCAACCCATCTGTCCAGGGCATCCATCCATCTATCCATCTATCCATCCATCCATCCATCCATCTATCCATCCATCCATCCATTGCGTCGCTCCATCTGTGAATGCTGCGACTGCCTGGCACTGCCTTAATGCGCACCCTCGACTCACTCGCCTTCTGTCTCGCAAATCACAATTATTTAGGTCTGTCTTTGCTAATTTTGAGATGGCAGCGTGACACGAAATTAATGCGATATTTTAAGAGATATTTTAAGCAATATTATATGCGATATTATATTTTCAAATAATCAAAGCTAAACTCTTCTGAATTTTCTTTATTTATATTCTATTTATCAATATTCTATAGCTTCTTAAGCTAAACTCTTTTCATAACTCAAGTTCCCCTTAAAAAAAACTATCGTTAATAATAGGTTTCCCGTTTAATTGAGATTTTTCACCTATTGTTTTTACCTTTTCTAATCACCTTTTTTTTTATGACCAAACCCTCCTACCTTCGCCCATCGCTAATTACAATTGTGCTGTGCTGGGTGGGGAATGGGGAAATTTTCGCGCTGATTGCTCATAAAAAGCAAGCAAGAATCTCTGTGGTCGTGAGTGATTTCTGCTCTCATCTCCCATCTCCAGTGGCCATAAATTGTCCAGTGGCGGTGGCTTAGTGTAACTAATTGACGATCAACGCAAAACGCTTTGGCGGCATCCACCGCCCAGCAACCATTCCGCCTCCTTGGTGACATTGAGTAATGGAATTGGAGGAGTCTGGAGTTGGAGTTGAAGCTGGAACTGGGATCTGTAGTTGGAGTTAAAGCTCTCCTTCAGGTCAGGTCCTTGGGGCGGAGCACATTTGAACGCTTTGATTTGTTTGAGCCGCCATGACGACTCTTCGACAATTAAGTCTATTCTAAAATAGAGACAGAAAGAGAAGAGAGAGGGAGAGGGCAGGTTGAGAAGTTTTAAACAAAAGGGCAACTGAAAGGAGCTGAAGGAGCTTTTACAGGGAGAGAAAGCATAGTAGCATGTTGATAATATTTTTTAATAGAGGAATGATTTGATTTTAGTTTTTTTTTTTAAATTTGTTTCTTATAATTAAAATTTTAAATTGTATTATTTTTAATATATATTAATATTAAATATTCATATTATGAAGGACCTCGTATTTTGTAGATGTTTTCATTACTGAAAACAAAACCCATGTTAATGTAAATAATATCTGGTAAATATGATACATTTCTAGCTTCATTTTTGGCTGTACTTATATCAAAATATATCGATTATTACATTTTAACAGAATGTTCGCATCTAATTATATCGAAATATATCGAAGAGATGATAAATTTCTAGCAGACCTCTTCCCTGTATTTAGAAGCAATCTTAATCCCTGTCCCTCTAATTTATTATCAGATTCTGTTTTAAGCTTTGGACTGCGTTAAGGATGCTGAGATGTGAAGATGCGATCCATTTGGAAAGCCGCACCTTTGTGAGGGCTGCGCTGCCGCGCTGTCATTGCAATTAATTTTGTCTTTGTCTATATTTAATTCGCCTTTTCGCTGGGCTTGTCTGCTATGTCTCTACCTATCTACTACCCTCTCTGTTTTTTTTCCTTTCCTGCCTTTTGAGGGCGTTACCACAAGTTCTCACATGCCTGGGCGATAATCGATAGTTATCGATAAATCCCTGTCCCGGTCCCCGGTATCTTGGCAAAGTTTTCGGTCATTGTCCATGCACTAATTAAGTTATGCACTTGGCCCCTGCCTCCGTTGCCCAGCTATGAGGAAGTCTTCTTCGTCTCTGCATATATCTATCGCTTGTATCTGGAGGAATGTGCTGCCTCGGACCCAAAGCCAGGCAGGGGAGACGACTCTCGAAGAGAGAGCCTCAACCTCGACGAAGAGCTTATCAAGCCCTGGCCATCTGAGTTTTGGGGCCTTTCTGCGGTCTTTAGCCCCCTTCCTCCTTTATTTTATTTTTTTTTTCCTCAGCTGCGAGCGGAAGTTCTCTTTTTCACGAAAAAATTCTAAAGAGTTTTGTGCTGTTATCTGTTGTTGCTCCCAGGCGATATCATAAATCCTATTAATCGAAATCGAAATGGTATAGGCGGGGGGCACAGTGGAAAAAGAAAGAAGTAGTTGCCATAATAAAGGCTTACATTGGTTATTTAAAATGTTAAGATACGTGGAGTGTTTCTTTAAAAATAAGCTAAAAATATTGTTTAGATATGTTCAGCATGTTAATCGCTGCTTTTTGGCAGTTTTTGATAGGTTTTAAATGCTGGAAAATTACAGAAACTTGTGTGAATATGGAATAATTAATTACCTAAAGCTTTATTTCATTAATATTAAATTTAATTTAATAAATTTATTAGAGAATTTAAGATTTTCCACATTTTATGCGCTGAAATTGGCCAGTTATCGATAGGTTTAACATACTTTAAAATTTTTAAACTTCTCGAAACTATCTTAGAAAATTGATAAACAATTACTGGCAGCGATTACATTGATGGGTATTGAATAAAGCTTATATAATTTCTGAATTCAAATTTAATAACAAAGATTGAGAGTTAGTTACTACTTAAAAAACTACTTTTAAGCACTTATCGATAAGCGTAAAATGCTTAAAAATCACAAAAAACTCCTCCAGAGTTACTCAGAAAATCGATAAACAATTACTGGCAGCGATTACATAAATAGGTATCGAGTATCCTTTTGCGGCAATTGCGTTTATGTGACCCCTAAGTGGATATCAATTAACTCGACCGGGGTTCCTTCTCCACTATATTCCATTTATTTATTGTTTTCGCTCTTTGTATTTCTGTTTCTGTTTCTGTTCTTCTTTTTATATTTGTGGCTTTTCAATTACATTTATCGATTGGCCACCATCCTCCACCTCCACCTCCTCGGCATAACCATTCTCCTCTTCATTTTATTCGAGTGGAGCTCTGGCTCTGCTGGCCCGCTCCTCAAGTGGCAATTGTTAATTTATTGTTTGTGGGCAGCCGTGAGCGTTTTGTATTGATTCAGCTTGCCAATTATTGTGTAAATAAATTCCAAATTGCGTGAGGCAGTAACAGCGGCAAAAGTGTGCTCTTCATGAACTTGGGTTTGGGTTTGGGTTCTCGGGTTGATCGTAATGTTGCCGCTCTGTAGCCAAAGGCCATTCACATACATTTTTACGTACTTTATGGGCAATTTCCAGGTCCAAGAAAGAGAGAAAAAAAGCTGGAAAAAACTGAAAAACTCTGTAAAAAAGGCAGGCAGCGGAAAGCAGACTAACGGAGTCAACAGGCCGCCGCAATATTGGTAGAATCTACTCTGCCTCTGCCTCCGCCTTCACCTTCTCCCCAACCTCTTTGGTCTCCACAAAGCTCTGGCATTGTGCACTACAAATTGTCACACAATGTATCAGCTTGTGTTCCCTTTTTTCCGCCCCTCCTCTGTGGCTCTCAATGAGATAAGCCCAAAGCCTAATATGGACAAAGCACCAACAGCAGCAGCAGCAGCAAAGCATGAAAAGCCAAGCATGAAAGCAAAGAAAAAGCAGAGAAAATCCGTTGATGGGCCGCTGATAAGGCTAGATTATGAGAACGATTTTTGATTTAGGGGTTCACAGAAACAGACACAGAGTCAGGGCCAGACTCTAGGTTACACTTTGAAAGGGGGGAGACTTGACATGGGCCACAGAATACTGAGGCTAAAGAGCTATAAATCAAGTGAAATCAGGGATATATATATAGAAGTAAGTCAAGGCTTGTAAGTCGATAAATTAACTAGCTTAAAATCAAGCTTAATAAATAATAATCCCCTCTTTATTCTATTAAATATTCCTTCCGATGAAAAGAACTCCTTCGCTGCTTTGCAAGCTTCTGACGAAAATTATAAATAAATTGTAATAAAAATTAGTTTTAACTTAACCCGTAATCAAAAAATGTCAACTTAAAAGTAAACTTTAAAACCCTAAATAATATAAAGGAAGCTCCCATTGAAAAAGAGTCGGAAAAGCTAAATTTTTTGTTTGAAGAATTCTCCTATTTGGCAAAGAAAGGAAGGGAACAGAAGCAACGGTGGCTGGCAGCTTTCATTTGTTTGTTCAGTTTATGAAACTGTGAAGGTTCCTTCAAAGGCCTCTCCTTCGCTTCAGCTACAGCTTCCTTCCACTCCATTGGCTCCCTCCTCCTCTTGGACTGCCAACTTCATCTTCGTTTTGTCCGAAGACGGCATTGACGGAGTGACAGGCGGTGGACCAAACCCCCAAAGCCACAGAGACAACGAAGAGGAGACATTCGATTAGCATTAAGGCGCATCGGGAATATATATAGAGAGAGAGATAGAGAGAGCCAGAGGCTTGGGACTGCCACTGGAAGCGAATGTTATGCAATTTCAGTTACTTAGGGCCCATCAGTCAATCAGCCCGACTGTCTGTCATCACTCTTTTCTCTGGCGGCATGGCCTTTCCTCAACTCAACTCATTTTGGCCAGCAGCAGATATGTACATATATATATATATATATTTTTTTTTTGTCTAGTCAAAAAGCATTGACGACAGTCTCTGCGTTTTTTTCTTTTAATTGCCCAAAAGAGCAGCTCGAGTTGACCCATTTTGGGGCTAGATCTCAGAGCCAAGATTACCAGGAAACCAAGTTTCAGGGGTGTCAGGGATCAGAGAAAAGTCTTTACTAAAAGTAGAGCTGGAAATAAATAGATTTTTAGTAAATCGTTTTTATCTAAAAATATTCTACAAATTTATCGATTAAAATTGAAAATGGAAATAATTTCAAGTAATTGAATTAAAAATTAAATTTGTAATTGTATTGTTTTTTACATTAAAATAATAATAAATAAATCGATTCTGATAATTGAAAAAATATCGATAAATCCGATATTTCCAGCTCTAATTCAAAGATATATGTAAATGTATCACCAATATACATTATAATTGCCTTAAAACTACAGCCACCGGAAGAGCAAAACTCCAGAGATCATTGTGACTGTAACTGCTAGCCAAATTTAGCAATTTAGCCATAAACGTACAGCCAAATGGCCAACTCAGTGGACTCTCATTAAAGGCCAGAAATCACTCTCCAAAAGCCAGACAGAGCAGAGCAGAGCTCTAGGTTGCTGGCTTGCCTTCATTAAATATGAGAAATAATTGCAATTATTGAATATTTGCTGTGTGCGCGCGCGCTCGAAAAGGGGCCGTCGTCGTCGTTGGTTGGTTGGTTCGTTGAAATCCAAATCCAAATCCCAAATGCGGCTAAAGGACACATCGTCATCATCTTTTGCTGCAACGGCATTGGCCATCTATGGAGCTGCCCACGCTCAACTATAGAGAGAAAGAGAACCCAAAGCCAAAGCCAAACCGAAACAGAAACCAACATCAAACCCAACATGGCCTAAGCATTTGCATTTTTCATCCACGCCAGTCCATGGCCCCTCCTCGGGGTTCTCGGGTTTTTGTTTGTCAGACTCATTTGAATGCAGTCGCTATTTATGTTTTATGCTAAAGGGGCAGACGACCAAGACCAAGACCAACTCCCAGTCCCAGGCCTAGGCCTAGGCCTAGGCTTTGAGACCCAGACCTAAGCCTAGACCCAGACCAAGAGAGATAACCAACAACCAAGTTCGATTTGGACTTGCTAGAGCCTTTGCAGTCAGTGGCCAGTCTACTAGTGGTAATACACTTGAAGAAAATTTAGGAAATTATGTTTATTAAAAGATTTTAGAGACTAAAGACCAAGACCAAGACTTGATTTAAATTACAAAATTATATAAAAACTTATTAACCCTCAAAACTGCATTTATTTTCTAAATATTAAATTAAATAATAAACCCCAACCTTTTTCGTCCAGTGTCACTCCTTTTTTCCCTGTTAAGGCAACGAGGCCAAAACCGTCTCTGACTTTGACTATGTGATGTTTCGGCCAAAGCCAAAGCCCAAGTCAAAGTCAAGTCAAGTCAGCGTTTACTCTGCTTAACCCACAACAGCCCCTAGCCTCCTCTCCAGTGTCCATTTCAGACGACGGGCGGGGGTTAAGCCAAGTGCTAACTGGACTGATAGCTATGTAAATATGTGAACTGCACATATTCCCTTTGGGACTTTGCGACTGCAAGGCAGCAAAAGTGTCGAAAGGCCTGCAAGAGAGAAGACCAAGTCGTTGGGCTTATTGAGTGATCCAAATGGTTTCATAAATCAAGCAAAGGGTATAGATTATGGTAAATAGTTAAACGAAGAGTGAAGAATGAAGAGTGTAGAGTGGAGAGTGGAGATGGAAGATCGAAGAACCAAGAGTTAAGAGCACCTAGGGAAGATGATAAAGAAGGTGGCATCTCGAATGAAGTTAAAGTACAAGAGGAACTCACAGTCTTGGGGCTGTGAATAAATCTTGTGAACAGAAAATTTAAATAATTCGATACACAGGTTTTCAATCAATTCAAAAGCCCAGCCAAGGTTTTAGTTTTTGCAATATTTCAATTACAATTTCAAGGCAATATATATATATTCACTAATATAAACATAAATATATATTTATTTATATGTTTAATATTTCGAGCAATTAGAGTGCATAGGTGCCTTATTCTATTCCCTGTTCCATTTACTTAAAACCAATTTTTATGAAAATAGAAACGTTTCGATGCCAGTATTGTTTTAAATATCTATAATTTCTTGGCTTAATATTTGAGATCCAGCTTTTCTTAGTTGAGAAACTGCTTTAAAATAATATATACTTTTTTTTTAATTTTATTTTATTAATTTTAAAATTTATATATATTTTTTTTAATTTTTCATGGTTTTTAAATATTTAATTTTTTATTTTATATCAAATTATTTTATTTCATTTCAATTTATTTCATTTAATTGCATTTCATATAATTTTATTTTATTTTTTTATTTTCTTTTATTTTTTAAATTATTATATTATATTTGTTATATTATTTTTTATTTTATTTTATTCCATTTTTAAGAACTGTTTCGTTTTTTTTCTTTCACCGGAATTCCATTCATTCCCCGGTGTATGCATGTGTATCTGTGTTGGTGTACTGTCACTCACATCCATTCCATTCCGTTCCGGTTTTGGCATTCCGTTCTGATTCCGTTGCCTCGTTGCCATTGCCATTGATTGCCGTTAGGCCAAAAGCAATTTGAAAGCAACTTGGAACGACGACAAAGAAATTTGTCTCAAATTTCTAACATGATTTCATGGCGACAAATGCAGTAATCTGCCCCCACTGCCGCCGTTCCAATCTGTTCCATTTCCACGCTGTGCTGACCAACTCGATCATCATGATCACCCGCTGCCTCGTTGCCCCATGATCATTATGAGCTCTATTTTTATAGTTACATTTGTTCTACATCATTATTAGCAGTGACAGCTAGAAAAATATAAACAAAAAAATGAAACGTAAACACAAAAAATGTATATAAATAAAAATATATAAATAGAAAATGAAATTAGAACAGAGAAAGAAATAGAAATAGAAAGAAATAGAGAAAGAAAGAATATTAAGAGAAGTTTTTAGAAATTGTTTAGTGAATTAATTTTTCAACAGTTTCTCAGGCCGAAAATATGTTCAATTAATCCTAAAAATTATTCAAACAAAGCAAAGGAAAGCCAAAAAAAAAAGTTCTTAAAAGAAAAGCTAAAAATGTTGGCGACTCCTGGGGAGGAGGAACACAAAAAGGAGGAAAACAAGTACAGGCGACATGTGGCTGCCTCATTAAAGCAACTTCAAGTTGGGTTAATCAGGCAAATGCCGCGGTTTCATTCCAAACTCTGAAGATTGAAGAGTGAAGACTAAAGACTAAAGACTGAAAACTGAAAGACTGAAGACTGAAAACTAAAGTCCAAAGACTGAAGACTCGAGTCGGCAGTCAATCAGGAAGATTGGAGACAACAGCAGCAGCCACAGGAGAAGTTAGCCAAATGCCACTGTCTTTTCTCCAACTCCCCTTGTCTTCCCCTACCCCTTTCTCCCTCTTTCTCTGCTCCCCTCTCTCTTTCTACCGCTCTTTCCTTTCGGGAGCAAGACCAACACAAACCGGTCAAAATTAACCTACTTAAGAGTGGAGGCCAACTTCGGATGACTTGGCCTGCCTGCCTGACCAGCAGCTGCCGCTGCTGTCTTTGGGCCGGGAAGCCTTTCCTTCTTCCAAAAAAAAAAGAAAAAACAAAAAAATATCAAAACAAAACAAAAACAACACAAAATTGTAAAAAAAAAGAAAAACAGAAAAGCAAATCTGTGCAGTACGTGCCATGTAAAATCAGATGAAGAGTGGCAGGAACCGTGATGGTTGGGGCACAAATAAACGAAAGACTGAGGCAACAAACTTGAAAACTTGAAAAGGAGCCAAAGTCAAATGTCGCACGCGATGAAAAATCGGCTCAACCCGACGACACGCCCACTTTCAATCGCTTTATCAGCCAAAGAAATCGGATAACAATTTATTTAATTTATATAGTATATATATAAATATATAAATATATGTATAAATGTTGGTGTGTGTTCCTAGAAATTATTTTTAAAAGCAGAAATTGTGGTTTTCGGAGACTTTAAAAGTTAAAGAGCAGGCAAAAGAAGAAAATAGGAAATATTAAAAATATTAATAAATAATAAAAATATTATTTATTTATTCAATAGTAAATATTATAATATTTATAATTTAATTAATAAATATTATAATATTTACATATTAAGTAATACATTTATTAAAATATTATTACATAATTTATTATTTATATTTTATCTAAATTTATATATATTATACATATATTAGTCAAAAGCTGAAAACGAAGTGAAGGATTCATTTCCGACCCTATAAACCATATATATTCTTGATCAGCATTAACAGGCGAATCTTTCTAGCCGTGTCTGGAAACAACAAAAATTTTGAAATTTTTTTTCCAAAATTTGGTCATTAAAATTTTTAAAAATTGCCAAAAAAATTAATTTCCTAAATTTTTAAATTTAGTATTCAGATTTTTTAACCCAGAAAAATTGGCATAGCAAAGCTTTCCTAATTGAATTTAATGCATTTTTTGCTTAGTTTTGTTATTTTTAAGCTTTAAAATTCCCAAAAAAAAAAAACGTATAAAATTATGGATAAATATTAAAATGTTTTAATATTAATAAATTTAATATTAAAATATCTGACTATAATTTCCCAAAGTTTTCCACATTATTTTATAATATGTTTTAAAACATGTCCAAAACATTTTCCATTAAAATTCCGAGTTTTCCAGCAAAATGTAAAATATTTATCTCGAGAGTTCTTTATTTTTCCACCAAAACGAATTGCTTGGCATTTTCCAAAGAGATCTCAAGAAAGAGAGAGAGGCAGGGAAACCGCTAGAAAAAGGAGGGGAAAATTGAAAATCCGGCGATGAAAATGCAAACCGCAATCAAAGTCAAAGGAAAACTTCATCAACATCACCATCAACATCAACATCAACAGAAGAGTTCGTGGGGAGGCTCTCCAGCGGCGAAATCCATTGGTTATCCCCGCGGCACGGCCACATCCGAAGGCGACTTTGAGTGGTGCCCAGTGAGCCAGGTTAATTGATTATCGCTGCACTTTTCCTACCCGATTTTCCTCGTCTCTTCCTCTCGAGAGGCTGTGTATGCGAGTGACCGACCACCGACCGCAATGACAAGCGTCACGAGATCAAAGCATAAAACCAAAATTAGAAGAAACCAATGGCCCAGCCAGTAGAATTTAGCCAAGACCACGAACTCGTGAGTCAACTGGGCCTCACGTGGGTCTCGTGAGTGCAGAGAGAGAAATATTATATAGAAGGATTTAGGGGTTATATGAAAGTATCTTGGTTTCTTTTTATGATTTTTTCTTCTCTTTGAAGATATAATAGTTTTAAAATGCATTTTTTATTAAACTTTTCAAGTTCCCCTTAATTTTCTCTAAGTGTTGCGTAAGTGCAAAGCTCTATTTATGACCCCCAAAGAAAACAGGCAAAGCCATGTTGCATTCTGCGCTTGCCTAACAAGATTTGTGTGCCATTTCGCTGCCGCTTTTGGTAGCACCTTTTGGCCAAGGTCTGGTCGATCGGTCGGTCGGTCGGTCTGTTGGCCAGCTTCGTGTCTGATCTGCTCTGTGACAGCAGCCAGCAGCAGCAGCCACTACTACTGCTCTTGGCCAAAACAGAACAAACCGAAAGCGGCTTGGAAAATCAAGTGATTACTGTCTGGCATCACGAGTAATGAAACGTGACTCAAATCGCAGTTAAACACCGAGGCCAGGCGGCCATCTCCTGCCTCCTATATATCTATATATAAATATATATATACCCTCGATCCTCACACACGCAAACCCCAAAACGAACGAGGTAAAACACGAGGCAACAACAATTAGAACAAGCCAAAAACAACGCCGAGAACAAGAGCCAGAGGGAACCCATGGTCATCTCATGGCAGAGAGATCTCCTACAGAGATCCCCTAGGAGCTGCTGTTGCTGCTGTTAGCTACTCTGTGGCAACTGCATCATCAATGTCCCGGCCATGTCAGCCATTTGGGTAATGTCGTCGCTGCTCGAATTTAATGGCCAAAAAAAAAACTAAAACAGCGAAACAAAATCAACACACACTAGAGAGGCGAAAATAGAAGATACAACAATGGTTGGGGGGTTAAGCCCAGGGGAATTCCCTGGGAGAAGGAATAGGAGTAGGAGCAGGAGTGGGAATAGGAGTAGTAGAAGGATCAGGAGTAGGAATAAGAATAGGAGTAGGAGTAGCAGCAGGAGTAGGAGCAGGAGTAGAAGGGGCATCTGGAGCTCCTTAAGAGTTGTATTTCTTGTGATTATCCACAATCAACTCCTTAATATATGTTTTAAATACCTCCATCTCCTTAATAAATATTCTAAACACAACATTTTCCCTCTAAATCAAAGCTCCTTTCCACCCCATAAAATTTATCTCCTTGTTACGCTCATGTTTTCATACTCCAACTGACCCCCAGAGATACCACTCTGCTCTGCTCTGGCCTGATGCCTGGCAATTATCTGCTTGGACCTGATGTGTAATTGAATTGATTAGAATGGATAAACCCTCTGACCATAGATCTTGGGCCAGAGCACAACACACAGCTGGCCACAACGGATGATATCCATATCCGTTGTGTGTGAGACCATTAAATCTTCCCAGAGATTTGCATATGAAACAAAAGAGGCGGACATGCAAATCTCCTCCTCCTCGACTCCTTTCGTGCTGCTCTGTTTGCTCTGTTCCTCGGACCAAAGATGACACAGGCCAGCGCAAAAGGCAGCAATCTGCATCTTTTTTTTTTCTCTCTTTTTTTTTTTGCCAGAGAAGAGATACGACGTGGTGTATCTCTGGGAATGCGACACGACTTGGTGTTTGAAATATTTCACTTTTGGCTAGCGCCCGTCCTGCCCACCTAAGAAAAAAACTATACAAAAAAGAAAATACAAAATAATAAAGCACAAAAAAATAAGAATAAATACAGACAATGGGCCAGTGAGTGGCCTGTGGCTTTAAGGCCGGCCTTCTGCCTTCTTCTTCTTGGACACTCATCTGGCCAAGTCTCTTGGCCTTTTCCTCTCCTTGGGATAATACATGATATTAGACACAACACCACACAGCAGTGGGTACACCAACTTGGAGGCCTCAAAATGGAAAATTGCCATGCATAACATATTTTTCTTTTCCCTCTGTCGTTTTTTTGTTTTTTTGTTTATTATAAAGACTTGCAAAGTGGAGCCATTTTCCTGGACCACAATTTATGCAGAGCGAACGCAATTCAGTTTCGGTTTTAAGTTTTTTTTTTTTGTTCCCCCGCCAAACTCTTGAGTCCGAGAGCTCCACCTACCACTGCTCCTCCTACTCCTCATCCTCCTCTTCTTTTCCTTCCGATGATGGAACAATCGAAGAAGCTGTAAAGCTGAATCCCTGGGATTATGGATGAGCTGGGACGTACCGTTACAACTGTTTGGATTTTGTATTTGCCGGGGGAAAATCGGAAAGAAGAGAGAGAGAAAGATGTTGGCGGGTATAAAACCACAAAAATTTAGTGTGATTCACGGGAATTGTGATCTGTGGTATTTGCTGCTGGCTTTGGATTAGATCACAAAGATTGATTATAAAGATTGATTACAAAGATTGATGATGGCACTAAGGCAACCAGTTGCTGTTGTTGAGGCAGATTATCCAGAAACCAAAGATTAGTTAATCTTTAAAAAAGAAGAGCAAGGTTTTTTATACAGTATTAAAAATAATTTTATATAGTTGTAAAAATAATAAACATAATAATAAATTAAATTAAATTATAAATAAAATTATTAATAAATTTCTTCCCTGTTTCCTCTAGTTTCTTTATTTTTTTTCTAATAATTTTTAACTTATTTTCATAAATAACTTTTTGCATTTTTATCTCTAAAGTGTCACGGTCGCCAGAAAATATTTTCTGTTTTTTTTTTTATTAGTTTTTGTTTCCATTATTTGAACCCCTATAAGCAGTTATAGTCCTAAATATATCAGGTAACGGTTTTTAAGACCTTAAGAAATGCGGGTACAAGTTTAAATAGCTTACAATATATATATAAATATATATCCCCCCCCCCCTCTTTGCTTTTCACAAACCCAGTTTAATTGTGTTTTTATGGCAAGAGAAACTACTTTTTATTGACATTTTATGGTCATTTCTTTAGTGTCATTAATCAAAAGTATTTTCTATTTATTTTCTATTCCCCATTGTTAACCAAAAAACAAGTCACAAAGATGGCCAATTTGCTCATTATTATTTTCTGCTTGTACTTTCAGTCTTTCAACAAGTCGAAGAAGTCGCCGAAGAAACCCCCCGGAAGAAATCGAAAGCAAGGTAAGAGCAAAATCTAAACAAGAAACATTTTTTTGTTTTTGTTTTTTGGCTTTCAACAAATTTCCATTTCGCCAACAAGTTTTTGCTTTCGTTTGCCTCTGATGATAATGATGATCTTTCTATATTTTGTTTAATTAGTGTTCCGCCTTCTCTCGATTCTTTGTTCTTCTTTTTGTGATTGATTTATGATGCTTCTTCTTTTATGTTTATTTTTTGTTTGTTGCTGAGGCGTGAGGCGCGTTTGAAACATTAAGAAAAAAAAAACCAAGTACCAAAGTGTTGCCTGGGAAAATGCCAAATAGGAGGGGGCGGGCAGGGGGTGTGCCATTAGCAGCAACACGACTTGTGCTTCTCCTACCTCCCCCGCCTGCTTTCCACCCATCGAAGTTCTCGCTTTCACCGAATTCATTTTATTTTTTTATTTATTGAATTCTGTGCATGTCGGGCACGTTTTCACGAATCTAAAAAAGAAAAAACGAAACGGAATGAAATGGAACGAGCCATGCATGTTCTGTGGATGTACAGAGAAAAAAAAGGGGCCTTTAAAAGAAATTAAAGAGTTTAAAAAAATATATATATATAGATACAAAAAGTATTTCTAGATATTCATATTTATCTTAAAAATTAATTTAATTTTTAAATTCTTTTTAAACTCCTTTTGATTTTTCTTATTTTCTTAATTTTTTTATTTTAAAATGATGGTTTAGTTAATTTCCCCCCTTTTCTTGCCGTGTCTCCTCTTCTGTGTTAAAGTCAAAGTCAGGGCAACTTTACCTTTGAGAAGCCACAAAAAGTAACAACAAAAGTGATAAATAAAATGGGCGGAGAAAAGGTGATTGCCATTGTCCATTTGCTGTTGCTTGTAGCTGCTTTTTGGTGTTTGCAGCTTCTGCTTCTCTTTTTTTAGCAATTTTTTTTTTTTGCTAGCCATCGATGGGTTTTGTTTTGGTTTTTATTGGCCATTGGGCATCGAGGCTATGACAACCTTAAAGGAAAAACAAAAGAAAAGTAAAGACTGAATAGTGGAAACACTTGTAGTAGTTGCTTTTGAGATGGGAGAAGTATCGAGAGATGCTTGGGGAAAATCTTATAATTTGTAAAATATTTTTAAAAGTATTATTTTGAGAATAATTGAGAACTAAAATAAATAAATTTACTGGAAGCTAAAGTCAAAGCTGCTGAAGTAACCAGTAACGAGTAGTGCAAATAACGAGTTCACAGGAAGTATCAACTGAGAAATAAAACAAATGAGAAACGAGCAGCAAATTAGAACAAACTAGTGGCAGACACAGCCGCACCTTTAAGAATAGCCATTGGGACAAAAAAAAATAAAAGATTAACGAATAACGAGACACAATTAACGAGTGGAAACCTAGAACTAAAAAGTAAAGTGAAACGAATAAAGTTTGGCAAGCAGCTAATATCCAGTAAGTAACAAAATAAGAATAAAGATTAACGAAAGGCGAGTATCAAGTCAAATGAAGCGAGTAACGAGTAACAAGTAGCAAGTAGCTGGTATCTAGTAGCTGGCCATGCCACGATCTCTCGCCTACTCCTCCCACTCGGAATCACACTGCACTTCGGCACTTCCCATTGCCACAGACCAACACAGTCCGTCCAGAGCCTGAGTGGCATGTGAATGAGGCGGTTGCTCTGTCCTCCTCTACCTACCTCCCGCCCCCCTTGAACCGAATCCCAGCCAGAAATTTGGCCCACAGATTGTCTTAGGTCGTGCCAGCAAGCAGCACCGATGTGCGCATAATAAATTCTCTGCTCTTTTTTTTTGTCCAAGAGAGAAATGAAAATGAAAAGTTCTCAAGCGACAAAACCTTTTGACAAAGCACGTAGGGCAAGAGAGAGAAAAAAAAAACAAAACTGACAGGGCAGTGCAGTGTTGCATTGTGCATAATGAGCATTTTGGGTTAGGTCGCTCCAGATTCAAACAAAAACCCAAGACAAGAAGCCGCTTTGGCTGGCAATTAGCTTGGAAAACTTTAAGCTTGGCAACCAAACTCAAATAGTTGAGGTGAAAACTTGAGCCAGCAAAAGTAACACGTTTAGGAAATGGGTGACAGAATCAGATCAATCGACACTTGAAGAAAAACAAAAAAAGAAAGTTACAAGTCTGGCAAGAAGTACAGCAAGTTTAAGGTCAAAAATCATTATAAAGTAAGCTCAAACTCAAGCTGAAACTCTAAATAAGAGACCTGCTTTATGGTGACTGGAAATTACACGCAATAAAGTATAGAAAACCGCAGATTTATGGCATCTCGGCATCATCGGCACATTAAACAAGTCCCAGTTACACATCCAGTTTCCCAGTTTCTAAGTAGCCATGCTCTCTTGCACAGCATCTATAAGCGATTAATGGCTGGCATAAATACGCGGGATTCCATTCTCATTCTCATCATTATGATTAAAAGAACGCGGCACAAAAAAAAAATAAAAATAAAAAGCTGGAAACGAGGAAGCCTGCGAGGCGAGAAGAAACCGCAGAAACTCATTTGCAGAAGGAGTAACCCAGCTACACAGAGGAAAATGTCTGTACAGTAAAACTTGAGAAATTATATTAGAAAACCAATTTTAGAATTAGTTTTTAGTGGAAAACAAGGCTAAGAAACCCTATAACCAGAGTTTATATTTAATTAAAAATTTCTTAATGATTAAATAACATTTTGGAGATGTAACCTCCATGTGTTCTGTGTAGAGAAAAGCCAGCCTGGGATCGGGAACTGGTTTGATTTAACTAACTTCCCAAACACCTCTGCTTCAGTCTCAGCTTCAGCGGATGGACTGCATCAGGTGAGGAGGGGTAACAGCAGGCAAGTGTCCAAGATCGGACCCGGCAAAATGAATATCCGCCTGACCCACATCCAATTCCAGCATCATGAACGGATGGATTTGCATGCCCCAGACCCAGGCTGGGATACAGATTGGGTATTTCGAATAGGAGGAATCTTTGACATGGCCACCAAAAAGCGCCACTAGCGACGTGTCTGTATGTACACTCTTAGTGCAAGTACAAGTACGAGTCGAAGTTGGAGTTGGAGTCTCAGAACTTGGCCTACTTCCATGTGACCGCTTTCAGACGCTGTCTCCCACTTCTTGGCCAGCTTCTTCTACTACATCTCCATCTCCTTTTCCTTCTCCTTTGGCAATCGAGTGTGATTTTGGTGAGGAGAAGAACGCACTTTCCCAATCGCAATCGCAATCGGAATCGCAATCGCGCATCCACATCCACTTCGACACCTGAGCCTCTCTCAGTGGGCCAAGTGGGTTCGCGTTTGGAAAAGTTTTCAAAGTTTCACTCGGGTCCAAAGAAATTGCCGCAAATCGTTGTTGTGTCGTCCATTTGATGGATCCCATGGGACAGACATTAGGAAAAAAGGCATCGATCGATCGATCGAAAGACGACATCCACTCCAGATAATCGACCATCAATTTCGGTTTTGCGGCTGGAGGTTCTTTTTGCCACTAAACTTGTTAAATCTCTCAATCAAATATTTACAAAGCCAGGGACTTTCACAAAGTACAAGAATAAAAAAGAAATGTTACCATTTAATAATATTTGTAATGTTAAAATTGACAGAAAATTGTATACTATCGATAAATGTATATGATTCTTTCGATAGACAAATTGATGAAGAGAATTTCGGTAACTAATTTGTAATAAAATATATAACTAGCTTCTAAAAAAAAGGTGATAAAAATTACTTTAAAAAAATATATTTAGTGTTCAAAATAACAAAATACAATAAAAATTCGATAAATTATTAAGATTATTTTGATAGACAGCTCTAGTAAGGGAATTTCTGTAACTAATTTCTAGTTAAATATACAAGAAACTCCAAGATGGTAAAAACAAAATGTCATAAGGTTTTCTAGACTTCCCATCAAAATGAAAGTTTTAAATTAAATTCTTCGATAACAAATATCGATTAAAGGTAGGAGAAAAACATGCAAGATTACAAGTAGAAAACATGTGAGAGTTTCTTAATTTAAAGTAATCCCTCAAAATAAATGCCTTTCGTTTTGGAACGGTGTTGGCAATGAAAGTTGCCAAGAGATGGGGATGTAGATGTAGATGGAGTCGAAAAGAAAGGGTCAATTGCAGGTGGAAGGCGGGGCAGATGGTCGTCATTAGCACTCATCACACGGCCGCATCGTAGCCGAGCCAAGGCAAATCATCAAATAAGCCACGCACCAGTAGTGAGTGGGCAGAAACGAGAATGGGCTGGTAGTTAGTTTAGCTTTTTGTAGTTTCTTTTTCGGCGCATAACAAGCCGCAACTAAATCGACAAAATCGGCTAATGCGACAGACGTGGCGTCCATTGGAGAATAATGCCATGCTTGGCCATTGTTGGCATTCCTATGCGTTTTTCTGTGATGTTGAGATGTTTTGCTGGTGATGTTGCAGCCTGCAATTGTGCGTCATTAACATGCAACCAAGTGAGAGAGATGGGATAAGGTTGCACAGTGCGAAAGAAAAGAGTTAATTCATGGATAAAAAAAGTAAAAATCTTAGATATTTTAAATGATTATTTTGTTAACTAAAGTCTTATAATATACAGAAGAGACTTTGACTGATTGTCAGGCTAAAATATTCCATTTCGTTAATCAAAATATCGATAAAATTGCCTTAAAACTATTTATTTGTCAAATTTGTTCGATAAATTGTATACGAAATTCGATTGTTCGCTCAAAAATGTTAATTTTAATTTGTATATCGAATATTTTAGTTGGAAATTCTATACAGAAGTAGGAATACTTCTCAATAATTATTTACTTATTTGATAAATTGAAATATAAATGTGTTAAAACTCATATATTTATCGATATTGAAACGATAGACATTTAAATTGGGGGAATTTTCGTAAACAAAATGTCAGGAAAAGTTTTCTATCCTTTCTTTCGCTCTGTGTAGAAATAAAAAATCCATGACAGAGACGTGAATTGAGCAAACAGCATTATCATACGATCATCGCCGGTGGTTGGAGGGCCGACTAATGACAGTGCCGGGCAACGCCTCCTCCTCCTAATCCGCCCCTAATCCTCTCTAGCTATCTAGCCTCCCTCCTCTCAGCCCTCAGTCAGACCCAAGCCGATTCCCTGCTCTCTAAGTACGTGCGTTGCTTTGCAGATCTCTGTGTGGATTCAGGCGGAAGGTTGTGATGGAATCTGGCATCTGGCCCGGGCGACCTTTTGGCCATCTGCCAGTTTGGGCAGTTTTGAGAGCCAGCATTCAAATTGTGGCCGCGGTCTAATGGCAACATCTAAAGCTTCGGCTCAGCTCGCAGCCCGGTTAACCAGGTCAACTAACGGGGCACCGTTCATCCGCAAGCTGTTAAAGCCAACTCAAACAAATAGCACTTCCCCCCGTTTTAGCCCGCATCTTCTCTCGTCCGCTGGCTTGTTGTTTATCTTCTAGCCAGCCGCCACCGTTTCCTCTACATCGTCGTCGTCGTCGTCGGTACGCACAAATTTGCATTCGACTTTCTTTCAATTTCAATTTGTTTGAGCTTTTCATTGGGGCACCACAGCGGCTGTCGGAATCTAATTGGTTCAATAATGGGCCATAATTGTTGGAAAAATGTTGGTAATTTGGCCTCTAATCGCCAGTGAACAGTTAGCGGTTAGGAACGGAACTTTATCTCCTTTTCTCTTTGTCTCTGTATCTCGATGTCTCTGCTGGTGTCTCAGTTAATCTGCTATTTTTTAACACGAATTTATATTCAAGACAAATCAAGTTTGTTGCCTAAGTCTTTTGCTTTTTTTAAAGATTTTTGACAGCTAAATGCTGGTTTTTACTTTATTTAAGTTGTAGCTAAAAATTTAATAAGAAAATTATGCTTAAATATTTGAAATTCTTCATGAATATTTATCCATATTTTTATATAATCATTTTTTTTTTGAAACAAATTCAATTTTTTAAATTTTATAACTAAGTCAAAAAACCATTAAATTCAATTCGGAAAGATTTTAGGTTAAAAAATCTGCATACTAAATTTAAAATTTAAAGAAACCAATTTTTTTCTTAATTTTTAAAAAATGTTACTATGTAAGCCCCTTTAAAATTTTGGAAAAAAAATACAAAAAATAAAAATTTCTTTCCAACATGGCTAGAAAGATTATGAATATTTATGATTTATGGGGTCGAAAATGACTCCTTCACATTATAAAACCCTTGCAGGGTTAAAACAAACCTCTTAAAGAAAACGCCTCATAAAAGAAAACTCCTCTTAAAAGAAAACCCCCTTTTAAAGAGAAAAAAAGGCAGCTTTTTCAAGATTTCCTACTGGAAAACTCTTTTCAGAGGCCAAGGCAGTCGGATATCTTGGCGGCAAACACTTGGCACATGTTGCATGGCCGCATTAGAGTCACTTGATCAGGTGAACGTCACGTACTTCCTCCTCCTCCTCCTCCCCCTTTTTTGAGGCCTTTGGGCCTGCCTTTAATTAAATGTTGTTCTTAAAATTGCACAAACTACAAAATGAGCCACAATGGGCCACTTAGCCAGCAGCAAGGAAGAGCAGGAGAAGATCTAGAGGAGCAGGAGAAGCAGGAGAAGATCTAGGAGGGGCAGGAGAAGATCTTTAGGAACAAGAGGAGGTGATGCAAGTTGGTTTACATTTGCTTATCGCTCTTGGGTTGTCGGTTTCTCGGCTTTCTGGCTCTTTGGCCATTGCACATGTTGCAGCAAATTGGTCATCTTCATCTGCTGTTCCTGCTGCTGCTTCTGCTTTTGCCATTTGCCATTCCAGTCCAAGGAGGAGCAGGAGAGCACTATGTGCCTGGCGCATTCAATTATTTCCATGTCCTGATTGTCTTGTCGTGCGACGGCGCGAGTTTTGCATTTAAAAATAGGCTGCAGTGGGCCTTCTCCTCCACCTCTCGGCCTTGTTTACCTCTTTAAATTGCAAATATTTTTAATGAGGGTTTCGCCTGGATTGTGATTCCCGAGAGGATGTCTAGCGCCAGGGTCCACACCCAAATGGGTTATCCCCATATGCAGATGATGCTGTGCTGCTGCTGTTGCTGGCCAAGTGTCGGGCCTGTTGTAATGAGCCTTGTTCGAGCCCAAGATAGATGGCTAAAAATACACGTTACAGATAGCCAGCCCCGTGGTCTGAACAGAGATGTCAACCACAAAGTAATGCCGATGCCTGGTCCAATCTCGATTATGATGCCGCCTGACAGTTGCCTATCTTTTTCGCGTGATGATCGATCGCTGGGGAGCAGCTGGAGGCGGTTTAGTGTGTGTGTTTGTGGGAATGTCAACTACCTCAAGGCACTTTTGGGGCTTAGTTACTACAATAAGTGCTTATTTCTCAACTAAAATAAGGTTTTTGTTAAGCTCTACAATCACTTTCAGCCAGCTTTTACCTGAAAACAGTCTTCTAACTCTGAAAATTCCACTTAAAATGCTGACTAGGCTTCTCCACATTCCTTATTTTAGGGCAAAGGTAGAGTTACAACCAAGACCAAGACCAAAAAGCAATTGCAATTGCAATTAATTGCTGAAACTTTGAAGCCTGCACTTGCTGCTGCTGCTGCTGCTGCGATCTTAGTTCATTTGCTGTCTTTCCCCCAAAGCCTACCCTCCTCCCCCCCCTGTCATCATCATTTCTCCGCCGTGGCAAACTGATGTTGCTGCTCATAATTGCCATAAATCATGCAACGTTCTTGCTTGCCGCCACTTGAAACTTGATGTTGATGTTGAACTTGAAGTTGAAGATGAGAGGGGGAAAGGGAGAGAGAGAAGGCGAAGGCGAAAACGCAGAGCTGTAGAGCCTCCAAGAGAGTTTCCCAAACCAAAACTCCCCGACACATTCCGCGGCCTCAAATGCGCCTCTAATGACTCCTGTTCTTTGTTGCCAGGCCCCAATCCCTCTACTCATCCTCTACCACTCGGTGTCCAAGCCTTCTCGATCTTGGGTCTCATCCTCATCCACAGCCTCAGCCTTAGCCACAACCTCAACTCTTTCTCTCGCCCATCTCGCTTTGGCTTTGGCTAATGGCTTTTGTTGGCCAACTTCCGCGAACGAGAAGAGCCGCCATGCCATCCTTGTTCCAAGAACAAAAACACTGATCAAAAAATAGGGATGATCCTTGTGAAAGTTTTATATTTCAACTTAAAAACAAATCACTAAAAAAGAAACTATAAACATTAACCGTTAACATTAAAGGTTTCAGTTCTAAACATAAATCTATTTATTGGATTAGATTTAGATTTATCAATAATCGATTTATTAAAAAAAAATTCGATATTGTTAAAAGTGAAATTAATCAATGTTTAATCGATAACTTGCTATGAAAAATCCTTTTATTTATCATAATTAAAAAATTATAAGTGTAACAGAAAAGTACACCATTTTCTCAGTGTACCTTGGGCAATGAGCGATTGATGAGACAACTGCCAAAAAGAGTGGGCCAGGGGCAGACCATGGATCCTCCTCCTCCTCCTCCCCCTCCTCCTTCTCCTCGATACGCATCTGGAGCGTAGAAAAAAAATAAAATAAAATAAAAAAAAAATCAAAATAAACTAAAGAGAAAGAAGAACATTCAACGCATTTATGCCGTGGTTAAGAATTTATGAAATGTTTGGGTTTCTTTTTCGTTTTCCGTTGAATGTTGCACGTTCCAGCGCCTGGCCAGGAGGCACAGAACCACACCCTGGAACCCCTGGCACGCCCCCGACCCCAAGTGTCCCCTTGGTCCCCTCTTTGTCGCCTCTTTTTCCCCCTTTGGCCCCCATTTTTTTTTTACTTGGCCGTGTTGCATATCTTGTTGCCAGCATCGTCGATGGGGCAGCACTTTCGAATAACTCGCCACATGTCGCTACACTTTAAACAAGTATACAGAAAATATACATTTGAGTGAAAATATATTTAAAATTATATATAGTTTAGAAAATATGTGTATAAGCTTTCAGAGTAAATAATATTTACTATTTATGTACTATTCTATAGTATATTTTTATTATCATATTTTACCTCTAAAAACATTTTTTTTCGGTGTCTTTGTGTTGGACCGCAACAACCTTGGGGCAGCCAGCAGAGAGGATATCGTTTCTGCCAACTTGTTATGCAATAAATTTCCGGTTCTAACCAAAAACAACAGAAATAAAAGGAAAGAAAAGGGGCTGCAAACAGCTGCAACCATTTTTCACATGCCCAAGAACATTGTCCGCGAAAAGCAGCCAATACACAAGCCACAAGCCTAAAGTTTTTCCCCATTTTTATTATGAGTATTATTTAGTTTTTTTTTTTTTTTTTTTTTTTTTTTTTTTTTTGGGAGCGGCTCCTTTCTCCTAAGATCCTGTATGTTGTTACGCTCAACTGAATGGATTTTGTGGGTTTATTATGACTTAGCAGGGGTATTTCTTAAGCTAAAGCTTTACTATTAGCAACTTTGATATATGTATATTTCTTACATTATTTATAGCTCAACTAACGTTTAGAACTTAGAGCTTACAAAAACATAAATCTTTATCGATAAAAAATCGATTTTCCCAACTTTTCTAGATAATTTTTGGTTGTAAACACTTAATCTTTGTATCAAATTTGTAGCCCAGATTCCTGCTGCTACTTTATCGATTTTTATTTTTTTTTTAAATTTTTTTTTATGGCCAAGTGGGTGTCAACTCGGTTAGATTTGGTAACGGTTCCTAATGGCACATGTGCGGGCCTAATCGATGGCGCCTGGTGCCCGGGCCACAGCAGCAGCTGCCTGCCATCAGTTCTGGATTGTATCTTGTGGCTGGGATGCATGCTCCAAATTGAAAGAGCAAAGAAACGGAGGAGGAGGTGGAGGAGGAGCAGAAGGAGGAGAGACCAAAGCCAATGCCAGTGCCCCCTTTGATCTGTTCGTTCCATTTAATTTCGCCACTCAAATCCCTGCTTCTCTCTCAGTCTCTTGCTCTCTTTTTCTATATATTTTTTTACTTTTTCATTTTTTTTTTTTTTTTTGTATTTTTTTTTTTAATTATAACTTTTAATATTTTTCGTTTAAACGTAAACTCACTCTGACCACCTGAGAATGGGAATGAGAACGAGAAAGACAGCCTGAGAAAAGTGGAAAAGTGGGAAATGGCAGCTGGAAAAGCCTGGCCTCGACCACGGCCTCTTGGACTCGCTTCCATTGTTCGATAGCAATTACTGGTGCTGCTTCGCACTTCTATTACACAAACTCTATATACTATACACTATATACTATATACTATTTATATATATATCTATAGGAAAAATAGAGAAAATGGCAAGGAGGAGGAAAAAGGGGAGTGTTTCTGGCTAGAAGCACGCATGGCAGGTGCTTCAACTTTGCTCGGCTGCATCTTTAAGCCAAGCGATGATTGAAAATTACATAATTGCGAAAGGCAGCAGCACGAGGTGCCAGGGAAATGGGAAAAATAGGAAAGAAAAAAATGGGATGAGGAGGCAGGAGGCAGGAGGCAGAGATGAAGGGGCCTTGCCACCAGCTAAGTGATTGAGTGTGTGTTCTTCTCGTCGCTGCGGCGGCCCTCTCGCGTGTATTGTGACAACAACACTAGCAACAAATGGTATTAAATGAAAAGGTTTCTCCTTTTCCTCGAGACCCCTTTTTGTTCCTTTCCTTTGGCCATTTCCTTTTGCCAATTGATCGAGTGGACAGGCCAAACACCCAAAGGACAGACAGAAGGCAAAGCCTCACATCCGTTTCGCACTTGGAACGATAGATAAAATGCAGAAAATAAACCTTTAAATGGAAAAATTAGGAGAACGTCTACAGAATTTAATTTAAATTTTCCATATAAAATGGAATGGGATATTTTTATCAATAGATTTCCTCTAGATATGCCTGGCTAGAACAAATTCTTTACGCTAAATCTACGCTTTTAATTATTAATGAATTATTTTTTCAATAAATTTAACATTCCCCTTAAATTCCTTGAAATATAGTCAACATTTTCTAAGGAAAACCCTTTAAAATCAAAAAATTTAATAAAAAAAATATTTTCACATTTCTACTCTAAAACTCATCTATAGACAGTGACAGCTACTCTGAGCTGTTGTGCCTTTCTGACTGTGACAGTAAAGTCTAAAGCCAAAGCCACAGATCGTGATCACTTCAGAGGCGGCTCCTTCATCGTTTGTTCGTGTCCACTCCTTGTGGTTCTCCTTCTCCCGCTTCGATCTTGTATGGGATATGGAAAAATGTCTTGATTGACAGGCAAATCGCATTGCATTTGGCATGACCAATTATTTGGCATTTACTGTTTCCTGCTCATCTCTGGCTAATTGGTTATGCCAGCCAAAGAAATGGAAACTTGGGCCTTCTTTCTTGTGTCTAATTATTGACTGGGTGTGACTTTCACTGGGTATACCCCCCTCTCTCTCTCACTAGAAATCCAACGCCCATCTTTGTGACCTTTCCCCAAGTCTGCCAGGGGAAACCCTTCACTCTCTAATGATCTCTCAGAGCCTCTTCTGTGTGGCTTTGGCTGTATTTGTATCTTAGTATCTGTATCTTAGTATTTGTATCTTAGTGTATCTTAGTATTTGTATCTTTGTATCCCTTCTACCTGTAGCTACTTTTTTTTTGTATCTGCTTATGATGCAATTGCCATTCTCTCTCTCTCCTCCGTAATTAGAGGTCCCAAACGAGAATGGACTTGGACACTGAGGAGAGTTGGGAGCATGCCTAATGATAACCTTTTCGCAGGGCCTTGGAATACACCAAAAGAAAAAGTTATATACCTTTCTTTTAAGCCTAAGAAGCTTCTAACGAAGTTGGAACCAAGTTCCCAGGCTTTCTGTTTTCTGTTTTCTTTTTTCTCCTTTTTTTTCAATTTATAGTATTATTTTCTCTGTGTACTATTGGTTTCCCCTCACTTGCCCCCTTTTGGTTCACAGTAACTGCAAATTTTCTTGATTACCGGGTAGCCTTTACTTAAATCCAAGTACGCGCCACTGGCCACCAGAATTGGCCACAAAAAAAAGAAAAGGAAAAAAAAGGAAAAAGAATAAGAAAAAGCATAAGAAAAAGAATCAGAAGAAACCCAAAGAAGGGGCGTGGCAGCCCTGACCATTGACCATTTGAGTTGAGCCCAGCTGATGATGAGGAGCAGCTTGCTGACCATCGATCTACGATTCTGGGCCATATAATTATCCATACCAGACAGTTGTGACCTTCATGTGAACCCCCTTTTCCTATAATTGCAGTAGGCAAATCCTCTTGAGAAATCCCAGAAATCACACACAAACACAAACACACATACACTTCAATTAGAAATGGTCAAGGACGCTGGCCAGGCCAAAAATAAAACCCCCAAGACAACACAAGACACATGGACTATAAATAACGAGAGTTTCGTGAGCTGGCAATTTCCATTCCAAGGAGAAGGAGCTCCTCAAACCAGAATGACGTCAACAGAAGGAGATGTCCGTGGCCCTTTTATCTGGGCAACCAGATCTCCCGCCGGCTGCTGCTGCCCCTGGTAATTGGCTTCTGTTGTGGATTGGGGGAATCCTCTTTGAATCGCTTTCAAATCCATTTTATTTTGATCGATAATCCTATGACTTGGCCACGAGAAAAGCATATCCTTGGCATAACTCAAGTCCTGCTCCTAATTATTTCAATCTGAGTTATTAAATCAAGTGATTAGGCTTACTTATAAACTGCAAGACCAATCAATAAGCAGTAAGCCAGTGAGCTGGGTTTGGTTCGTGGTCAATACTTGGACATTAATACCCCATAAGTTGGTAGAACTGCTTCGTTACCTTCGTTACCTTCCTCTTTTTTATTGTATTTTTTGTGGCACATGCAAAACGAGAGCAATCGCAGAAGATGCAACACGAGTTGCAGAGCCAGCGACAATTTCTAGCTTTCGGCTCCCGTTGAGTTTGCTGCATGTTGCTGTTGCTGCTGCTCCTGCTACTCTTGCTCCTCCAGCTCCTGCTGCTACTCCTGCTCTTGCTACTCCTGCTCCTTCTGCTCTTCCCACTCCTGCTCCTCCTCCTCCTTCTTCTTCTCCTGCTCCTCCTCTTGTTGCAGTTGCTCTTGTCGCTGTCGCCGTTGTTGCTGTCGTGCCTCTTCGAGGGGGATCCTCGCTGCAGTTGCAACAGCAACATCAACGGGCATTCCGCTGTCTTTGCCACCTATTTCATACAGCATACAGAACATTTGTTGTCGCTGTTTTCTGTTGCTGTTGTCGCTGTCGATGTTGCTGCCGATGTTGTTGCTGCTGCTGCTGATGTTGCTGCTGATGTTGCCCTGCAATCGGACACGCGGCCAACTGGCAACATTTGGCACTGGCCCGCAGAGAATTCATTGGCCGGGCTATCGTTTGCCATTTACCCCCTACCACTGGTTTTAGATAAACAGGAAGAAAAATACTGAAATTGAAATACTTCAGTTAAAAATATATTAAATATTTTATTAAAAATATACATATTATATTATGTATATGCTCAACATATAAATCAAGAAATACATATTTACTATTTCTTATTTCCCATTTATTGAGCATATTTTTGTCGCCGTGCTGGGAACCATTCTTGGCTTTCATTTGGCCATTTGCAGCTCATGTTGGGCTGGCCAACGAGCGGTTTAATATCGACGGTAATGGCCACGTTCCGCGCTCTATAATCACTTGAATGCATGAAATAATTGCAATGCCAAGAAGGAGGAGAGTCCAACTACGAGTTCGAGTACGAGTTCGAGTCGAAGTTGGACTTGGAGTCGTAGTCCGTTCTGGACAATTTTCGCAAAACAAATTGAATTGAATATGTAAATATAATTGCTTCGGGGGGAGCTAGAAAACGAGTTGCCCTTCTGCTTATATGTTGGGGGGTATGGGGGGGAGGGCGTTTAAAAACCCATAAATTGCAACTAAAATGCACCCCCCCTTTACTCGTTCCCCTTTGAGAAGTCAGCGCGGGAGGTGGCTCCAAAAAGGGAGTACCAGCTGGCCAAGATTCTCATATATGGCAGCATTAGCTTCCGCAAGACTTCTGACCATTTGTAGAAATAAATGCAAATGCATGCAGTTAAATAATCCATGACTCGAACTGGGATTCCAGATGGATGAATGAATCAAATGGAGTCGAAAATCTAAACGAATCTTGTCTGGGAATAATTACAAGAAGGGGTTTTATTAGGTGAAAAACTGGGGGATAGTCGGGGTAGCTGAGAAACTGGGAAACTGAAAAATCTTAAGAGCCTGGAAAATCCCAAAAACTTCCTTAGTCAATCACTTTTCCCTTTAAGAAAACTCCACCTTCTAAGCGAAACCATTTCGCTTTTGTCTGTCGTGAGGCTAAGGACCACCCACATTCACTGACACTTCACTCCTTGGGCACCTTTTGGGGGCACCTGCGCAGGTCAGCTCACTGAACCGTCATGCGCAGCACCAGGGTCAATTGGCTAGGATTACCTAGAGAGGATGGTGGAGGCCGCAGAAAGCAATTTGCAGGCAGCCTCAAGAAGAACCACAAGAATGCCGAAAAGCTGTTGCGAGGAATTGGAATTGGAATTGCCAATGGTTAAGGAAGGGGTGTAGGAAGAGGTATAGAAATGGTTATAGAAATGGGATTGGAAATAGTAATGGACAGAGAGTGGGCAGACGTTAGAAACTCTAACCGCAGATCGTCAATAAAACCGCGGCATTGGCCCCCTTTTTTTCCCCTCATTTCGGTCAGCTCATTAAAGTCTTGGGGAAGTCAAAGAGTTTTGATGTGGATGTGGGAAGATGTCTGCCAAAGAAATTGACTAGAAAAGAGGAGGAAGGAGGGGGACAAGCTGGAGGAGAAGGAGGAGAAGAAGGAGAAGGAGGAGACGGAGGAGCTAGAGGAAGATGGAAATGGCAATGGCAATGGCCAATGTTACTACCGAGAAGGAGGAGCTGCTTTTATTGGTTCGGTGGTTTGGCGCTTAGTTAAGCGTGTAATAGCCGGAAGTAGCCACTGCAGTCAGTCCAGAAAGAGAGAGAACTCCACCGACACCGCCTCCGTCTGCTTCCTTTCCTGGCCAGCTTGGAGGCTGTCAGCAGTGGTCGCGGTTACACAAGTGGAACGAATGGGGCGGCCCATAAAAGATATAGCAAAAAAGCAGCGAAAGGAAGTAGCACTCAACACTTGAGTTCTTGGGAACTTGGCTGATGGCTTTGCCTGGTCAAGAGATTGCTCTTGAAGGAGGAGTACTCCAAATCAAAATTTCTCTAACCCCTGACTCTTCTCTACCTTTCTTCCAGATGCATTCAACCGAGAGCTCCAGCAGCAGCAGCAGCAGCAGCAGCAGTAGAAACCGCAACCACACACTCCGCATGGGTTCCCTGCTCATCGGTTCCCTGGCCATCCTCCTGGTGATGCTACCCGGACAGGTGGCCGGCCGCATGGCCTTCGAGAAGCTAACAGACTTTGATTTTCCCGGCAACACGTACTACAGCGTAAAGAATCTCTCCCTCTACGAGTGCCAGGGTTGGTGTCGCGAAGAGCCCGATTGCCAGGCGGCTGCCTTTAGCTTTGTGGTGAATCCCCTGTCGCCCTCACAGGAGACACACTGTCAACTGCAGAATGACTCATCGGCGGCTAATCCTTCGGCGGCACCTCAGCGTAGCGCCAACATGTACTACATGGTGAAGCTGCAGCTGCGCAGCGAGAACGTTTGCCTGCGTCCCTGGAGCTTCGAGCGAGTGCCCAACAAGGTGATCCGTGGCCTGGACAATGCCCTGATCTATACCAGCACCAAGGAGGCCTGCCTGTCCGCCTGCCTCAACGAGAAGCGCTTCGTGTGCCGGTCCGTGGAGTACGATTACAACAACATGAAGTGTGTGCTCAGCGACTCGGATAGACGCAGCTCCGGCCAGTTTGTCCAGTTGGTGGATGCCCAGGGTACCGATTACTTTGAGAATCTTTGCCTGAAACCCGCCCAGGCCTGCAAGAATACCCGATCGTTTGGCAATGCCCAGCGCATGGGTGTATCCGAGGAGAAGGTGGCCCAGTATGTGGGTCTTCACTACTACACCGACAAGGAGCTGCAGGTGACCTCAGAGTCTGCCTGCCGCCTGGCCTGTGAGATTGAGAATGAGTTCCTGTGCCGCTCCTTCCTGTATCTGGGCCAGCCGCAGGGTGCCCAGTACAACTGCCGGCTGTATCATCTGGATCACAAGACCCTGCCCGATGGTCCCTCCACCTACTTGAACCACGAACGCCCGCTGATCGATCATGGCGAGCCCATTGGTCAGTACTTTGAGAATCAGTGTGAGAAGGCCGCAGGCGCAGGACCTGGCTCTCCACCAGGCACTCTGGACAAGATTGATACGCTGCCCGTGAGTCTGGACACTATTGAGGATCCCAATTTGACCAATCTGACGCGCAACGATGTCAATTGTGACAAGACGGGCACCTGCTATGATGGTAAGTCTCTTTGGCTGGAGTATAAAGAAATTGCTCTAATAGTCATCTTCCTAATCCGCAGTCTCTGTCCACTGCAAGGACACCAGGATAGCCGTGCAAGTGCGCACCAATAAGCCTTTTAACGGACGCATCTATGCCCTGGGTCGCTCCGAGACCTGTAACATTGATGTCATCAACTCGGATGCCTTCCGCCTGGACCTGACCATGGCTGGCCAGGATTGTAACACGCAGAGTGTGGTGAGTATTAAAGCTGGGGAGAATCAATAACTCCTTGGCTAATCATTATATTCCCTCTCCAAACAGACTGGCGTCTACTCCAACACCGTGGTCCTGCAGCACCACAGCGTGGTGATGACCAAGGCCGACAAGATCTACAAGGTCAAGTGCACATATGACATGAGCTCCAAGAACATCACCTTTGGCATGATGCCCATCCGCGATCCCGAAATGATTCACATTAACTCATCGCCAGAGGCACCGCCACCAAGGATTCGCATTCTGGATACGCGCCAGCGCGAGGTGGAGACCGTGCGCATTGGAGATCGTCTCAATTTCCGTATCGAGATACCCGAAGACAGTGAGTATCGAGGGATTTATAGAAAAATTTCCTTAAAAATCGTTTAATATTTATTTATTTATATTTTTATTTATTTTTAATATTTTGGCTCAGCTCCCTATGGAATCTTTGCACGCTCCTGTGTGGCCATGGCCAAGGATGCACGCACCAGCTTCAAGATCATCGACGACGATGGCTGCCCCACAGATCCCACCATCTTCCCCGGCTTCACTGCCGATGGCAATGCTTTGCAGTCAACATATGAGGCCTTTAGGTTTACGGAGAGCTACGGTGTCATCTTCCAGTGCAATGTCAAGTACTGTCTGGGTCCCTGTGAGCCGGCTGTGTGCGAATGGAACATGGAGTCCTTTGAGTCACTGGGCAGGAGGCGTCGTCGTTCCATTGAGAGGTGAGTTTCCCATTTAAAAATGGGTAAAGAGGAAAGAAATATAAGCTTAAGGGAGAGACGAAGGCGAAGCAAGAGGTTTTGAGGAGGTCCATACTATAATATCCTTGAACTCTCTTTCCCTGCAGCAACGAGACCAAGAGCGAGGACGATATGAACATCTCGCAGGAGATTCTGGTCCTGGACTTTGGCGATGAGAAGCGTGAGTTCTTCAAGGCGGATCCCAGCACGGACTTTGCCAAGGGTGAGTAGTGTTTGCCTCTCGGTGTTATGGTACATCCTGTGCTGACTGTACTTTTCTTTAATAACAAACAACAGACAAGACCGTCACCATTATCGAGCCCTGTCCCACAAAGACATCGGTGCTGGCCCTGGCCGTCACCTGTGCGCTGATGATCCTGCTCTACATCTCCACGTTGTTCTGTTACTACATGAAGAAGTGGATGCAGCCGCACAAGATTGTGGCATAACAAGCGGAAACTGGAACAAAAGCTAGCTGAAGAGGAAGCGGAAGTGGAGTAGAATGAAAGAAACAAAAACAAAACGAAAAAAAAAACAGAATGAAAAAAGAAAACATAAAGAAAGAAAAGAAAACAAAAAGAAAATACACAACAAAATTGTCACTCACACACACACACATAAGCTCTCTCTCTCTCTCGCACACGAAACACACAAACACACACACACACGCTAACTGTGCATGTCTATATCTTTGTCTCGCTCTTGCCCAGGCAGGCTTAGCGCCCCTCCCACTCACACACACACACACACACACTGACACATTTGGCCCCCCCCCCCTTGCTGACAACCGTATAATTTTTTGTTTTTTTTTTTTTTAATTGATATATATTTAAATTAATTACTTAATATACAATTTATTTATTTATATTTATTTAGACTTAGAGCGTGAGGTAAAAATTCTAAACTAAATAGCATTCCTAGTAGACACAAACACACACACACACGCACACCAATACTACCCAGAAGTAGAAGAAGAAGAAGAAGCACATTTTACGTATGCGAATATTAAGAGTAAAGAAAAATGAAAAACAAAAAGTAAAAAAGAAAAAGAAATGAAGGAAAAGCTGCGAGCGCGTACTTTCTATAAAGTTACGAAAGGGAACAATGGAAATGGAACATCGTCCTTAAAGAAAGAGATAGATAGAAAGAGAGAGAGAGAGAGAGAGAGAGAGCGATCGAAGTAGTAGCTACTGAAAGATGAGTGGGAGAGAAAGAGATAGAGACGATGGAACCCTTTTGTAACTTCTATAGAGACTGCAGCCGCACACACTCGCACTCAATGACACACACACACACACACACACTGACATTTACACTTCCCACCACCCACTCACTCTCGCCTGTTTCCACACTCATTCACACACACACACAACGACACACGCACTCACATTTATTTAATTGTAAAAGGAACGCAATAAACAGCAAACAAGAGCAATTGAAAACAAAACTAAGGAAACTGAACGAAGCAGAGACAAGAAGAGTGATTTCATCGAGGCAAATCTCAATGGAATTGTGCTTAATTGTATTGCATTTATTTAATTTAAATTTATTTATGATAATAAAGAACGATAATGACAAAAACAAAATACAAATCATCGATTTTCAATTTCGAATTAATTTTTAATTATTATAATTTAGAAAATATAATATATAATTGGAAACAGAAAAGAATCAATGCTTTTAATCGATTTTAAATCGATAAACTTTGAAAGTATTACAGTTTCAATTTGTTTCCTAGATTTTTGGATTTTCTTTTTTTTAAATCTTGGTTCTACTTTATAAATTTTGTTCCTAAAATTATCGATAAAATATTAAATTATTATCGATATGATTACTGAGACTTTCAAGATCTAGATCTAAAGATTCCTTTAAAATAAAAAGCATTTTTCAAAGCATTTTGTTAGAATATCGTAAGTTTATTTGGATTTAATTGTATAAATGCATTTGTAAAAGAAATTGGCGGAGCTTAAGAGCTAGCATACTGGTTAGGACGGAGTCTGTTTGTGTTAGCCTAAAAAAAAAGTTAGTCATACCATAAAGCTTATGGTTAAAAACACTCGAACTTTGAAGATCAATGGTGATCCTGGCCCCTCTGCTCAGAGAATTAAACGTGGCTGAGTTGAAATTTCTAAAGGGAAACAACGTTTATTATTTCTTCATTCATTCATTCAAAAAATTTACTTACCAGGACTCCCAATAGGGATAATCTCCAAGCAAAGGTCAAGATCCCACTAAGCAATCTTCGCATACAACTTAAGTTAAACCTACAACTAAGTTGAGTGACTTGGAAAGGATACATACATCTATGTATTCCCCCTCGCCCCCCGTTGCACATGATATTCCTTAGGTCCTAAATCCTAAACTAAGCCATGGTTTCCAGAGGTCACCTCAGCTTTAGCGGCTTGATCTCGGCCAGGCCATGCTCTGGGGCCCGGGACTTGGCCGCTGCCACGCAGGTCTCCTTCAGCGATTTGCCCGCCGGCCGCTTGATGCACTCATCAAAGTAGCACTTCTCCACGTTGTGCAGAAACTCCACCAGCAGCCGGTCATCGCCACCGTTCGGTCCCACCGAGTACTCGCACTCGAATCCGTGCTGCTTGAGGTCCCGCACACAGCAGTCAATGAACTCGGCATTGGCCGAGAACCAATCGTTGTGCCGTTCCAGCGGTATACCCAGCCTGGCTCTCACCACGCCCGTTAGCCAGGTGTCGTCGATCCAGAAGATGGGCAACCGTTCCGCCTCCGCCACCAATCTAGCAGCTGTCGGTAGATTGGTCACATACATCCAGCCCGACAGGTAGGCCGGATACATGGCATGCGGATATTCCTGCTTGCTCACATACCACTTGTTGGCCTTTAGGCGTATGGGTGGCTTGGCGTCCAGCACAAAGCCCGACAGAAGCGTACTGGAGGTGGCCAGCTCCGGCTGACCCACTTCCAGGGCCTCCAGATAGCGCCGCAAATGGAAGACATCGTAGATGATGTCGTCATCCAGCTTGATGATGAACTTGGCATGACCCTTGCACTCCTCCGAAGCCCAACGCAGACCCATCACGTGTTTGTAGCTCAGGTTGCGGTAATCCTCAAGAAAGTTGCCCTGCACCAGATCTCCGAATCGCTGCTGTTCGCTTGCCAGCTGCTCCTGGCTGAGGAAGCGCTCGCGCGGCGGCAGGGCGGCCAGCAGGAACACCCGCTGCAGACCCATCTCGGCCAGCTTGCTCTGCGGTATGGCCTGGCGGTGGGCAGAGCGCAAAGCATCGTGGCCGGCATAGGAGGTGACGATTAAGATGGCTAAAAAAAAACAGTGGAGAAATCAAATCTCAGCGGGAAGGAGTCTGGAGGAATCGTACTAACCCAGCAGCTCACGCTCCGCCTTGCGACACACATTGCTGGGCAGCAAATACTGAAAGTCTGTGAGGTTCAGTAGCGGACCCGCTGGCAATGTGGCTGCACTTCGTCCGGGTAAGGTGGAGGCGACATCATCATCTGCCGCTTCCACGGCGGGCAGGTGCAGCAGGAACTCGTCGTCGTCGTCGTCGTCGGGGGCGGGCGCTTCCCGCTGGTGGCCGGAGAAGTAGATGGAGCAGAGCAGGACAAGCAGGAGCAGCGACAGGACGATCGGTAGCAGTCGGCGGCCGCGCATGCGCATTTTCTTACATTCTCTGTGGGGTGGGGTTCCCCTCTGCGCTTGGTGGCTGTGTGCGACGTGTCGGTGGGTGTGTATGTGTTTAATTAATGCATTAATAGCAACAACAACAATAACAACAAAGCCCAATTGTGATTTTTGTGTTGTATTATTATTTTTTTTTTTTTTAGCAATTATCTTTTGCTTGGACGCAACCGTGAGACAGCGTAGCCAAGTTAGCTATTTACTAGCTAAATCTGGGGGTTTTCAATTGGAAAAAAAGGCTTTTTTAAGAGCCAACCTGCAGTTATTATAGCTTAAATTAATTAAAAAGAACAATAGTATAGTATACATTTTCGGTAATAGCTTGTTTTTCAGAATTTTCTTTAGCATAATTAGCATGTTTTAGTTTTTAGTATTTAGTATTTTTCACATCGATTTAAATGCTTAGCTTATTTCAAGCTAGATCTAGTATATTTGCAAATGGTGGCAACACCGGCAGTCGAATCAGTCGAGTGGTTCGAGTATCAGCTGTGGTTTTTTTTAGGATCAAATTGCTGCTTGTGAGATTTTTTAGGGAAAGTTATCTGGTAACACTTTTCATCTCTTTTCTCTCTCTCTCTATTGTTCGTAAAAAACATTTATCGCTTCTTGGAGAAGAACCACTAAACGAGGTCCAAGTGCTTCGAATTATTAATAACCTAAGCCTTAACTTGGACCCTAATTTATTTAGTGAATTTGCTAAAAACGCGTAGCGTGTTCTACTCAAAACACTCGGTGCAAAAACAAAAAAAAGCAAAAGAAACAAAGTGTGAAGACGGAAAAAAAGAAGAAAAAAGTTAACTGTGGCCACCAAAGCGCAGTCGACGTCGACTTCGCGCTGCTGGCGTTGTTTATTTGTTGTTGGTTTTTTTTACGTGAGCGCAAAGCGAGTATAAAAAAGGCAGGGCGAGAAGTGTGGACGGGGGAAATGGGGGGGCGGGGCTAGCTCCATTTCGTTTTCATTTTCATTCCCGACCCACAACGTGCACACGAAAATGTTCGCAATAAACGGGAAAATCTTAAAGGCAATAATGATGGCCAAATAGATAATAACGGAGAAAAGAAAAGGAACGAACGAACAAATTTAATAATTCGGACCAGCCACGAATCCGCTGCTGCTGCGCGCTGCCGCCAGCGACCGAGGCAGAGAGGCAGCAATCTTATCGCCTATATGTTCATGTTCCAGAGCCAATTGATGGCCGCTGTGCTTCTTCGGACCGAAAAAACGCTGAAAAACTGACTGATGGGATATTGATTCTTCTTCAGAATTCAGAAATCAAAAACAAAGAAGGACCGTAAGAAAAGCACGGTGAAAACGGTATATGAAAACAAGTGTGTGCGTGCGCGCGAGTTCGTCTGTGTGTGTGAGTGTGTGTGTGAAACACAGTTATTGTTGTTGTGAAACGCAGTGAAAAAGTTGAGGCGAAAAGATGACGGACTATGTGGAGCTGATGAACAGCATGTCCAGCACATTCAATAGCGACTGTGCCACGAGCACGGCGGAGGGCGGCACCCTCTTGAACCTGGACCTGGCCGAGGACAAAACCCTCAAGTGGCGCAATCTGGCCAACAATCAGTTCGCCTGCAAGGACAAAAAGCATAAGGAGGAGGAGCAGCGGCATAAGGAGCAGCAGCTGGAACGGGCGCAGGAGAAACCCGAGGAAATTGAGGATAATATCAAGGAGCTGCTCGCCGATGTTGTGGATGCCGCTGCCGTGAAGCTGGAGGAGGAAGCAGCAGCAGCAGCAGCGGCGGCGGCAGAGGCAGAGTCATCAGCTACAGCGACGCAAGCAGCGCTCCAAGGCCAGGGTGCAGAGGGCGCAGAGGAAAAGGAGGCAACATTGGCGGAGGAGGAGCAGCAAAGAGAGCGGGCCGATGGGGACAGACAGGAGGAAGAGAGTGCAAAAGAGAGCGATTACAAGCAGGCAAAGGAGCAAGGGGAGGAGGAGGTGGAGCCACAGAATACCACTAGCATAACAGTAAAGGTGGAAAGCGAACTGGCAGAGAAAAGTGCAAATGCAGCGACGTCGGCAGAGGACAGCAGCGGCATCAAGACTGAGCAGCCCAAAGAGGCTGCAGCACTGGGACAAGAAGATCAAGAAGAAGATGAGGCAGCAAAAGCTAAAGCCAAAGCAAGCGCAGCTTCGAAATCGCCATCAAAATCAGCATCTCCACTTGTTGTCAATTCTGCCAGCGTCGACGTCGTCGTCCCGGCTGACGCAACAGATTCGAATGTGGTGGCCACCACCAGCAGCAGCAGCAGCAATAACAATAATAGCAGTAACATTGCCATCACCAGCAGCAGCAGCAGCGAGCCAGCAGCGACGCTGTCAGAGGCAGCAGCAGCAGCAGCAGCAACAGCAGCTGATAAAAACGTACGTACATGTGTGCCAGTGTGTCTGGGTGTGTGTGTGTGTGTGTGAGGTTCGAAATTCCTGTGCCTCGTTTTTATTTCGTATTTTCGTATGTTTTTGTTATTTTCTGTTCGTTTGCTTCAATTGTTTGATTCACTTTCACGCGCCCAAGCTATCGGAAGTCCCCTTTTTAGTTTTTGCTATAGTTTCTGCTTCCCCTCACCCCCATTTTTCCCTGCATTTTGAGCTAGATTTTGGGTTTAACTCCCGAACAGGCAACAGATGTTTCATGTACATATTTTTTTTTTTTATGGTCGCCGAGGGAAAAGCTTTAACATTGGTCACTCGACAAAAAAAAAAGAAAAAAAAAACTATGACGAGCTTTCAAGCTTCACACGTTTTGGTTTAAATCTTTAGAAATGTTTAACTTTAACCACTTGCCGTTCGATCGTTATTTAGAGTCCGACTTTCCCAAATTACAAGTTTATATATGCTTATATCTAATCTGTGGGATAGTATCTCTAGCCCAGATAACACAAACTATAACTCATCGTAGCGGAAGTCATTGTAAAAGTTGGCGAAACGCATAAACCCCACTTAAAACTTGGAAAATAAATGCATTATACATATGTCTATAGTCACCATGCTGAGCTTAATAATAATAGGTTATTCAAGGCGGTATGGTAACGCTCCTTATCTGCTTACAAATACCTTGTTTGCAGTTAACAACTGGGGGGAAAAAGAACAGAGCAGATAACAGGAGGAGCTCCATATTGGTTTTACTTTCAAGTAATCCTCTTTATTTAATATGGAATATTATTCACCAGTGAGATTTTTTCAGATATAATATTGAAGAAGGAATATTTCAGCTAACAGGTTTAATTTTAGATAATCACTTGGATTTTTTAAACAATTCTTTATCGTTGGAAACTTAATATTTTAACAGTATTAATTATGAAATGTAGAATATATTTATAGACTTGAAGATATAGCATTCAAGATGAAATAGACCTTTGTTTCCTTTTAATAATCCAGTCAACCGTAGATAACGTTGATTATTTATAGGGTTTCTTTGTAGAAACGACAAGAAAATATAGCCGAATGAAACATAAATGCATAGTAGAGATAGGGTATTTATTATTACTTAATGAATTAATTATTAATTAAATTAATTCACATTTCTCGTTGTAAACATTCTGGATCAACATTAAATATAGGTTTAAAATGTATTTATTTACAGTATTTAAAATTTAAAATTTATTCGAGAAAAAGAGTATTAAAGATGGAATACAAAATTGATTGTTATTACATAGATAATATATTATATATATATATATAATATTATATTATAATATTAATATATTTTATCGATTTAAAATCGATTTTTCTGTTAAAATACTTAAATAACTTTTGATTTATTTTCCACTATGCTCTTGTCTGTCCGTTTTCATAAAATAACCAGGTGTACATGGGCTTTTCTCATTTTAGAAATGTGTAAAAATAAATTAAATTGACAGCTTTAATATATAAACTAACTTCATTTTAATTAAACCTCAATTATATAGATTAAAATGCTAATTAATATATTCTGTATGTATCTCTCCTTAAATATTTTATAAACCCCATTTCATAATTCGTAATTAAAAAAGTGAAAGAGTATGTTATATTCTATAGAGAAACATTTCCCCACTTATAACTTAAAAGTTAGGCATTAATGATAATAGATCCCCCAAAGTCTGTTCGCTTTCCCTGGGCCTTTTACCAACTGCTGCTCCGTCATACATACATAACTCAGGAGAAAAGTTGATAAACAGTAGTAGTAAGTAGTTGGGCTCCTGGTAATTGCATCTACAAGGGTAGAAGCCATCTTCCATCCACCGAACCCACCGTGTGCTCCTTGGGCCTACCAGCTGGCCTGGCCCCGTGTGTGTTTGGTAGTATCCGTTGCCCTGGCAACCGACGAAGCCAGCCCCAGTCTGGCACTCGGGCATTCCTTTACGACGGACGGACATACCTGGTCTTCTTCTGTTCTTTTGCGACTCAAAGCCAGACCGAAGGGGGGATTTTCGTGAGATCTGTGTGTGTCCCAAGCATTGAATGAGTGTCTGTCTGTTGCAGGAACAAGTTTCGCCTGGCGGAACGCGTCGTTCGCGCCGCACGCCGCGACCCACAGACACACCTACTCCCACGTCCACGCCAACGCCAACTCCCACTCCGCGCGCCGATGAACCAGCAGCACCCGTGAATGCCACCGAACCCCTCGAGGAGGAGATGCAAATAGACGTGAGTGAGGAGGTGTCAGGTATCGCTGATGGCGCTGCCGTGGAGCTGGAGGTAAAGAAGGAGCCGGAGAAACCTTCACCTAACTCCCTGGAGGAAGTGCCAGCACCTGTGCCCAAGCGTGGACGAGGTCGTGCCAAAAAGATAAGGCCAGAGGGCGGCGATATTGATGCCATGGTCGAAGCGCCGCACCAGCAGCAGCAGCAGCAGCAGCAGGTCGTCGAGGAGGCGACCGTGGTGGAACGAAAGCCAGGACGAAAGCGGAAGCTGCCTGAGGAGCCTCTAGATCAGCAGCTGGCTTCCGACCTGGTGGTGGTGGTAAAAACAGAGCACGAAGAACTGACAGATCTGGGAAATGCTCCCAGTGGCGACAGCAAAAGAATGCGGCGCAGTGTACGCTTGGGGAATCGCCATACCGCCGATGGAGCTACGTGGGAGGAGGTGAAGACAGAGATAACGCCGCCTCCCGAGAGAGATCTACCACTGACGGAGGTCACCACGGTTTTGGTGCCGCCAGCCACTGTTCCGGACGAGAAGACGCCGCCCAAGAAAAGGGGACGCAAGGCCAAGATTCAGCCTGGGGCGAAACTGGAGCCAGGAACTTCCACCTCCTCCTCCTCCGCGCTGCACACTCTGACCAATGGGAGCAACAACAACAACAAGAACAAGGTTGGTCCTGGAGGTGGAGAGGTGCAACTGCCCAAGCGCTCCAAGAGGAGAATCAAGCCCACGCCCAAGATCCTGGAGAACGATGAGCTGCGCTGCGAGTTCGAAACGAAGCACATTGAGCGGATGACGCACTGGGAAACTGCCGCTGCAGCGGCAGCGGATGGTGACTTTGAAACGCCACCGACCGGCGGCAATGGCTCTAACTCGTCAACATCCCGCCAGAAGAGCGACAAATCGGATGGCAGCAACTTTGAGGGCCTGCCAGGACATCCAGCTGGCACCAGTGCCATCAAGAAGCGACTCTTCTCCAAGTCGCAGCGCGACATTGAGAACTATGGTGCTGCCCAGCTGGCCAAGAGCAAGGTAAGGCCATGCCCGGATGTGGAGCAGTTCCTTAGCGACATCAAGGCGTGCCGCTTCAATGCGAATCGTTCGCCCGAGGAGCGAAAGCTGAACAAGAAGCAGCAGCGGAAGCTGGCCAAGCAGAAGGAGAAACACCTAAAGCATCTGGGCCTGCAGCGGAATCACAGTGAGGAGGCCTCGGACAACGATAGCTCCAATACGGACAATGAGTTTGTGCCCACCACCCGGGTGCAGGTGGGCAAGCCCAGTGTGACGCTGAGAGTGCGCAACACGGTCGTCACCAAGGAAGGGCCCACGACATCGTCGGCCGCTGCTGCAGCAGCAGCTACTCTTAAATCTCTCAAATCAGCAGCCTCAAATTTGGCTGTGCAGTCGCCCAAACTAACGCGCCGGGTGGGTGGTGTCCGGGGAGGAGTGGCTGCAGCAGCAGCAGCAGCAGCAGGAGCAGGAGCAGCAGCAGGTGGCACCATATCCACCCTCGATGCAGCACAGCTTCATTCGCTGAACAGCTCCATCCTGGCGGATGCCATGGATGTGGATGCTGCTGCCACGCCCAGCACCTCGAAGCTGGCCAAGTTCCTGTGCCTGTGCCAGAAGAGTTCCCAGTACTATGCCCGGAATGCCCCCGACTCGTCCTACTGCTGTGCCATCGATCACATTGACGAGCAGAAGATTGGCTGCTGCAATGAGCTCTCCGCGGAGGTGCACAATCTCCTGCGGCCCAGCCAGCGGGTGAGCTACATGATCCTCTGCGACGAGCACAAGAAGCGGCTGCACTCGCACAATTGCTGTGCAGGATGTGGGATCTTTTGCACTCAGGTAAGGGTTTTGTTTAGGTTTTTTGTTTTAAATTTATTTAGGATTATTTATAGGATTTATTGATTATTATTTTTAATCTTTTTAAATTTATTTATTATTGTTATTTATTTTTTATAGGATTTATTGATTATTATTTTTAATTTTTTATTTATTTATTTATTATTATTATTTATTTTTTTTAAATATTTTTATTTATTTATTTGTTTATTTATTTTTTATTAATTAATTTTATTTATTATTATTTTTTTATTTATTATTATTCATTTTATTCATTTTATTCTTTATTTATTTTTATTTATTTCTTAATTAATTAATTTTTTTTGTATTAATTAATTAATTCTTTAAAAATATTGTATCTGATTTTTCTCAGGGCAAATTTGTGCTGTGCAAGCAGCAGCACTTTTTTCATCCGGACTGCGCCCAGCGGTTTATCCTGAACACCCCCTACGACGAGGGTCGCGGCGGCGGCGGCGGCGAGCAGCAGCCGGGCGGCCCCAAGTTCAGCAGTCCCATGCTGGTGCTTAAGTGCCCCCATTGCGGGGTGGACACACCCGAACGCACCTCCACCGTGACCATGAAGTGCCAGACGCTGCCCGTCTTTTTGCCCACTCAAAAGTACAAGATGTGAGTGGATTCAAGCTACCTACTCATCTTCCCAACTCTCCAGCTAAGAAACCTCTTCTTTCTCTTATTTTTTTTTTGACCCGCAGCAAACCCGCCAAGCTGACCACCGCCTCGCATTTGGCCCAGTTTGGTTCCGCCGGCAAAACCAGTCCAGGTGCCAAGGTCAAGGGCAAGGCCTCCTCCTCATCCTCCTCCCCCGCTAACAAAACGAATGGAACACGGGGAGGAGGTGGCAAGGCTTGTACCAACTCCTCTGGCCAGGCTCTCCAAACGATCAACTTTGCCCAGCTGATACCCGACTCTGTGATGAATGTGGTGCTCCGGGGGCATGTGGTTTCGGCCAGTGGACGCGTAACCACAGAGTTTACCTCCCGGGACATGTACTATGCCGTGCAGAACGATGATCTAGAGCGAGTGGCTGAGATTCTGGGTAAGTTGATAATGTTTTCAGCTCTAAAATGTTTATTTATTTTATATATTTATTATATTTATATTTATTATATTTATATTTATTATATTTATATTTATTATATTTATATTTATTATATTTCTATTTATTTATTACTTGATTTTTTTTGTACAGCTGCCGACTTCAATGTGCTGACCCCCATTCGGGAGTACCTGAATGGCACTTGCCTGCATCTAGTGGCCCACTCGGGCACCCTCCAGATGGCCTACCTGCTGCTCTGCAAAGGAGCCAGCTCCCAGGATTTTGTCAACATTGTGGACAGCGAGCTGAGGACGGCATTGATGTGTGCGGTGATGAACGAGAAGTGCGACATGCTGAATCTTTTCCTGCAATGCGGTGCCGATGTGGCCATTAAGGTGGGTGGAAGAGAACCGCTCTTCTCTCAGGTCTTTTGCTAATCGAAAGTCTATTTTTTTTTTTAAAGGGACCCGATGGCAAGACCTGCCTGCATATAGCCGCCAAGCTGGGCAATGTGGAGGCCACGCAGCTGATTGTGGAGAGCTATCGGGCCTCGCGGAATATCACCAGCTTTTTGAGCTTCATTGATGCACAGGACGAGGGCGGATGGACGGCCATGGTGTGGGCAGCAGAGCTGGGACACACGGACATTGTTAGGTGAGTTTGTTTTTGTTAAGACCTGGCGGGAATGAGCTTGTATTTCATTTTCTTCTCTCCCTCTTTCTTTTAGCTTCCTCCTCAACCAGGATGCCGATCCAAATATCTGCGACAATGACAACAACACGGTGCTCCATTGGTCCACGCTGCACAACGATGGCCTGGACACCATAACAGTGCTGCTGCAGGCGGGCGCCGATTGCAATGTCCAGAATGTGGAGGGTGATACGCCGCTGTGAGTACTCCAAAAAAAAACCTGAGGGAAACCAGGAGCTCCTCCACTAACAAACACACACCTTTCTTACAGCCACATTGCCTGCCGCCATGAGGTGACACGAATGTGCATAGCTTTGATTGCCAACGGGGCCGATCTGATGATCAAGAACAAGGCCGAGCAGCTGCCCTTTGACTGCATACCCAACGAGGAGTCCGAATGCGGACGCACCGTGGGCTTTAACATGCAGATGCGTAGCTTTCGCCCGCTGGGCCTGCGCACCCTGGTCGTGTGTGCAGATGCCTCCAATGGACGCGAGGCGCGTCCCATTCAGGCGGTGCGCAATGAGCTGGCCATGTCCGAGAGCGAGGATGAGGCGGATTCGCTGCTGTGGCCGGACTTTCGCTATGTCACCCAGTGCATCATTCAGCAGAATTCGGTGCAAATCGATCGCAGGGTCTCCCAGATGCGCATCTGCTCCTGTCCGGATAGCTGCAGCAGCGATCGCTGCCAGTGCAATGGAGCCTCCTCGCAGAATTGGTACACTGCCGAAAGCAGGCTGACGGCAGATTTTAACTATGAGGATCCGGCGGTGATTTTCGAGTGCAATGATGTCTGTGGTTGCAACCAGGTGAGTTTTTTGTTACCCATTTTCGAGAGGTAACCCCCCACCACATTCCAACTTGATTCGTTTAGCTTTCCTGCAAGAATCGCGTTGTTCAAAATGGCACACGAACTCCGCTGCAGATTGTGGAGTGCGAGGAACAGGCCAAGGGCTGGGGGGTCAAAGCCTTGGCCAATGTGCCCAAAGGCACCTTTGTGGCCAGCTATACGGGCGAGATACTCACCGCTTTGGAGGCGGATCGCAGAACCGACGACAGCTACTACTTCGACCTGGACAATGGCCATTGCATAGATGCCAATTATTATGGCAATGTGACGCGTTTTTTCAATCACTCTTGCGAACCGAATGTCCTGGCAGTGCGGGTGTTTTACGAGCACCAGGACTATCGTTTTCCCAAGATTGCCTTCTTTGCATGCCGCGACATTGATGCCGGCGAGGAGATATGGTAAGTGAAAAAGTCAGACAGAGAGTTGCAATTTTTAAATTTATTTTTTTAATTTTTTACAGCTACGATTATGGTGAGAAATTCTGGCGTGCAGAGCATCGTCGTTCTAGCGCTGGCTGTCGCTGCCTTACGGCCTCGTGCAAGTACCCTGCCCCCTCCCAGTCGCCCAGCACAAATGCCTCGCCCACAGAGGCAGCCAATGCTGCTGCGGTTTCATTGGATTTGGATACAGCTGCCGATGACCACTCGAAACTCTAAATTATTCCAGGATAGCAACTCCTACATACGTACTCCCCACCAAGCTAGAAACACACACAACAACACATCACACAAACACACACTCTCAGCATCACCTGGAACTTTCGCCATATATATAGATAGATAGTAGGGAGTTATGCATGAAGAATCGAAATTTGGAGCCCATCTCTCCTTCGACTGCCAAATGTTTCAACGGTATACAAATTTTTTTATTGTCTAATTTTACGTCTACGATTTAGGGTTGGCTTATTAATTAATTAATTAATTGAGTTTTGTTTGAGTTGCATGCCTAAGTTTAAGCCATATTTTAGGTATTTTCAAGTCCTTGCAGGGAAAGAGAAGACTTGGAGTTTGCTGCTTTTAAACATAATTTTTATTTGTTTTTATATATATTATTATTATAATATATTTATATTTTTATATATAGTTGTATATAAATTTATATATATATTTTTATATATAGTTGTATATAAATTTATATATATATTTTTATAAATTTATATAAATATTTTTATAAATTTATATATATATTTTTATAATTTTATATATATATA